>JAVDBV010081586.1:0-39219 GCA_032619315.1 Piper longum | reverse complement strand
AAAAGTGATGGTACTCCTAGTCCGGTGAGGGCTTGGCCTCAGCGTGGTGAAGACCTGGTTTGCAGCCAGGGAGCTTGGAAGGCAAGGGATGGGGGTGCTGCTCCTTCTCCTCTCCAAAACTGCTTTACCGGGCACGAAGGGGCTGCTATTTATAAATATTGTGGCCGAGGGGTCAAGTTAGATGGATGCTTATCTAAGAAGTTCAATAGATACAAGGTAGAGCTGTGCATAGTATGGAGACTACTCTCTCCTCATCTCTATGCCACGCTGTTGCAAGTCATCAACTTGTGATATTTGATTTTACAAAGTTGATAAACATGTACGCATGCATACATGCACTCTCCACTGAATACTCCAGCCCATGCAAATCTTTATTCCATGAATATTTTCTCTATACCAATATACTTGTTTATCCAAAAAGACTATCTACTATATCTAGCATCGTTTAATCACTTATCCATTAATTTTGATAATATATCCAATGAAAATATTTGTATCGAACAATTTACAAGGGCCAATTATCGCTCTTTTTATAAAACGACCAATATACATTATGAGGAAGAATGTTTGATTAGTAGAAAGCGTGGCCGATTCTATTCAGACAGCTTCATTTGGCCTACCCGTCTGTGGACACTTCTCCTGGGAAAATGGTGGTGGACTTCAAAAAAATAATAATAAAATAAGGAAAAATAAAAAAGTCATGAAATAACAAAATAAAAGAACCTACAGAGGAAGAATGTTTATAAAACGACCAATATACATTATGTGGAAGAATGTTTGATTAGAAGGGTGGTCAATTCTATTCAGACAACTTCATTTGGCCTACCACTCTGCGGACAATTCTCCTGGGAGGCTATGGAACCGAAAATGAAGCATGGTGGAGTTCAAAAAATTAAAAATAAAATAAGGAAAAATAATAAAGTCATGAAATAACAAAATAAAAGAACCTGCATTGCCTACATGTACAAAATAAGGAGTGCAGTTACAAGAACTTTGCACATTAAAACACATCCCAGAGAAATCCAACTTACATCTTAAAGTCAGGAGACTCTCAATCAGCATAGACAACAAAAAGAAAAATATATTGCAGACTTGTAACGAAGTGGGGGAATGTTCCTCGTAATCTTCCGAACCATACCAGTCACACCAGATCATCAAAATCTCACCCAACAATCCCACACCACATCTAACTTCTCGTGCAGGTACTGATCTCCATGAAAGCCGCCCCATGTCATAAAAACACTTTGATTTCATTAATAAACTCCGGGAAAGAGAATGACAACCGAAGAGAAAAGAGCCAGGAAGAGGAAACCCAGGTCTGCCTTAGCAAGAAATGCACCATTGTCGTTGTTGTTAATAATCCCCCCTGTTGGTCCCAGACCCGTGCTGATTCCTCCTCCCATGCCATTTGGGCCGCTCCCAAAAGGTGTGTTTGAGATTGGATTTATTGTAGATGGTGTTCCAGTTCCACTGAACAGTATAAAGATGATCAAGATGTTGCGAGAAAAAGAGAAATCAGTGGAGAATATCATTAGTATTATTGGTAAATAGTGCTAAAGTTAACTTACTTATTGATACAATAAACACCCATGCTACACTTATCACCCCCCTCAGGAATTTTAATTCTCAACGAACTTCATTATAATTCCCCAAAGTTATTTTAGCAGCTCCAAAACTAGCTGCATAAAATCTTCCAAAACCATTAATGCCAATCACCCACCAGTACCTATGCATTTAACCAAAGGGCGACTTATGTGCAGACGAGCTGACAAGGCAATAAAATCTATTGCATTCGTGATATTAATACATGCCACATTGATTACAAAGATGTACGGGGAAGAATTTCAAAAAAGGCAGGAAAAAGCTTGTAATCCATAGAAAAAACTACAACAGAGGGAGTTTTCTATGGACACAAAGTAAAGGAACTAGATTCCGAAATTATACTAAGGTGGTAGAAAGGGAGACATAAGATCTACAGAAAATTGTGGGCATGTCTGCATATTTTCAAAGGTCCACCAGTGTCACTGAGAAATGCTAACCCCTCTCATAGAAAGGTAAAAGCTTAAAGGTAAAGTTTTTTACAAGGGTAAACAAGCATTGCACAACAGTAAGTACCACTTTGGGAACATGGCATGAACCAAATCTAATACTTGAGATTCGCAAAAGGAATCTATTCTTTTAGTGTTGGTAGCAATGACACCTCGGGGCAGCCACAAAGAGCACAAGAAGGAAATGTTTTCGTCTTTACGGTAGAAAGATGATAAGACAAATCTATACCAAAGTTGTTTTTCGAACAACAAATCTTGTGAAAGTTAAGAGCTGATGAAATAAAAAAAATTTAACCAACCTGGAACTGGAGGGGTAAGAGCACGAAGAGACACCAGGACCTGCCAAGTAGAATGAAACAAAAAAATAACTGGTGAACATACGAATATTTGTTACCAATCCGGCATATTTTTATAGGGAAGGTTATTGACTTGATCAATTAGGAGAATATGATTAGAGAAGGCTAGGCTTTACTTGGGTTGGTGGTTGTGATGGTACAAGTGCCTGAAAAGTCGCAAGTGCCAACAGCTTGGCCTTTCCTCTGGAAATAGCTGTTGACAGCATATGAACAATGGTCTCTCACAGTATTGGGCTGGAAACAACCACCATTCTGAAGGATAGGGTTGCAGTCAGCTCCAGCACCACAAGCATAATCTAGTGTTTTCTGTAGAGTCTGGTCACTCATTCCAGTTTTGCATATGCACCACTGAGTGCCTGCTAAGAAAACAACCCATGTAAAATCATTTCTAAGCATAACACAATAGCAACATAATTAAAAAATATGATATTTACTGAATATTCACATTAAATGGCCATGTGAAATGCTCAATCAAGATTCAAAAAGTTTACAACTTTCGGACAACAAAGGATAAAACGTGGCGTGTGTTGTCATGAGGTCGAACACTATGAGGAACAAGCGCGTAAAAGCCACAAAAATTTTCTGCTCATTGGCGTAAGAGGACAACGATTTCAGCCGTTCAGGAAGAGAAGCAAGAATAATTTCGATGGGACAGATTTTTTTTTCAATAATATAAAACTAGGAATATGATAGAAAGGAAAAGCACTTTGTAGAACTGCAGAAGTTAGAAGCTTAGAACTTTCGACTTCATACAGGAAGCCAGAATATATGATACATGATGAAGCCAAAGTGTTTCATTCGAATAATCATCACCTAGCCGGGAAAGTTCTAGTCTTTCTTCTTTATGTTTAAGTCTACTTCATCTTACGATTCAGAATTCATGAAGCTCTTTTCCAAAAAGGAGTACTGGGGCATGACGACAAAATACTAGGACGAGATCCAAGGGAAAACAAAAACAAAATTTCCAAGATCAGACATACAAAGGAAGCAACATTATACAAGAAGAAAAATCTTGCACGTAGAAAACCCATGAAGCTATAGTAGAATAAATCAGGAGCTCATTAAAAAAAAAAACACCTTACAATAAAAAAAGAAAAAAACAAACCAGGACCATAAATGATGAGGAGAGAAAATCAGCACAAACACTAGATTTGGAAAAGAAAACACAAAAACTACAGCCTGAGGAACCAAGTTAGCACAAGAATGAGTAGAGCTCACCTGAGATGCCACCAACCGTGGCCAAGAGAAATGTTACAACCACGAGCAGAGCCATGAGCATTGACAGGTGACAAGCAAAGGACTGATCCGAGCAGAATGACAACAAATTATCTTCTGCAAGAGGTGAGCAAGAAGAGAGCTGTTATCAAATACAAACGAGACAGAAGAAGGAAGAGGAGGTGAGTGACTGAGAAAAGGAAGAGTTACTTTTTCTTAGAGTGAGGAAAGAGACTGATAATCGTAAGGTGGGGAATGGCAATGGGAGGGAACGACGGTGCCTGCCTAAAGCAAATGATATAGTGGGGTGAGAATGATGACAAGTATTATTGTTGGATGTTTTTATCCGGTTTATGAGACCTTTTTTGTAATATACAATAATGCAAATATATTACACTGTATCGTATTTTTTTGGGTATAAATATATATATATATATATATATATATATATATATGGGGAAGAGAGCTGCCCGTGCCTTTGACCGCTCGTGTCCTTTTTATAAAACGGTCCTAAACCCGAGTTGAGGTTGGATTGCGAGCCAAGGTTAACCACCCTGGTCAGTTAGGTGGGCCCCATTGTTCTGGTGAAATCTATTGGGGTGTCGATGTGGGTCGGGGATTTTCTTCTAATAGGCCATGAACTAGATCAGAATCATTCTCAACGAATCCCTGTAATCTCTGTCTATCTTTCTTGTTCATGGCAATGGAAAGACTCATCAACCTATGACAATTTCAAGTCATTTTATGAGAAGTTTGAAATATACATTAATATTCTAACCAAACCGTCTATTCCAGAAATGAGCAAAAATAAGACTATAAATGGACATGTCATGTACATCTATAGTAGCAAATTATAGACAATACATATCAAATACAACTTTGTCGAATACCCAAATGGATTAAAATCGTTTGCGCACAAGCCTAAACTTACATTGTGTAGATCTAAAGTAAATGAGAGGTGATATCTATCAAAATATTTTCATGTCTCGCTATGTTACGGGCGAGTCATTATCCTAGGGAACCCTGGCTCTTTGTCTTCCAAGACATATGTTCAACACTCTTTCGTGACACTTTAGCTGCGACGTATTTCTTCCGACGACCATCTTTTTTTATTGTTAAATATTTTGGGAGATTTAAGTGTAGACACTCTTGTAAGCGTAATGTCTCCTTATAAAATATGCACTCATTGGGACATACATATATTTTTTCTACTCTCATTCTTAATTTTTTCATCAATTTCTTTGAATCATAAAAAAAAACCTAATAACTTGTTCTCTCTTGGTATAATACTTTTTTTATAAATGAAACAAACTCATCAAATGGTATTTGAACAACATTATGACTCGTTTGCATATTTAATAATCTTATAGTTGTATATAGAGCAGATGCATAGTCACAACCCCGATAAAATTCTTAATCTTTTTATTGAAGGAGATGATAAAATGATTGTGCGTCTACGATAGTTTGTTCATCATTAGAGTCATGATGGTGTCTTAGTTGATGAAGAGGCTCAAAATGTAGACCAACAACATCATATACCACCCCCTAAAACCTAAATTATTGTAATCAATTGCACTTGAACTTAAGGTTCCATATTTATGATATCCAGATACAACACTGAACTTTCAACATGAGATGTCTATATATAATATACCAGCATGAATTCGTGATAATATAAGTGTTGTTTGACATTGTCTAGTTCTATACCCCACCTATTGGCATCGATTGCATAGACAAAGAATATTCAAATTACTAATAATTTTTTAACGTAAAAATGCAAAATAAAAAAAATATTTTTACTTCTTGCTCATAATGTAGATTGAAAATTCCTCCCAACAATATTTTATACATCAAATCACGTCCATTTATATTCATTATCACATGAATTAAATACTAAAAATAAGTTAATTTAGATGTCTATAATACAATAACATACATCATGTATGTGTATATATACAAAATACATGTAATATTTAAAAATTATTATTTTACATGATTTTGAAATAAAGCTATGACAAATTAAAATGATTATGAAATCATACTGCTCAACTAAACTCAAAACTAATCGAGTCAAGAAAAACACTAAATATTGTCTTTGATCTTATGAAATCACATTGTTCAACTATAATTCAAACTAATTGACTATAGACAAACAATAATTTGAATACTTGAATTTATCACATGAAATTGTAACTTAAGAGTTATGAAAATTCAAATCTCAAGTTTAAGTAGAATATCATCATATTAATTCAATAATTAATTTACACATATATTTTCAATCATTACAAAATAATCGTTAACTTTAATTACTAATTTTAATCATGAATTTAAACAAATAAAATAAAATTATATCAATAATACTATTATAATAATTATTTTAATTCTTATATATGAACAACATTAAAATTAAATTTCAAACATGATGAAATTAATTAGTTTTAAAAATTCAAAATACCTTAATTTCAAAATATATCCAAAATAACAATCATAATCACAAAATACATCCTAATTTTAAAAATTTGTCATAACAATAAACAATAATTATTTAACAATAATTAATAAGCAATAACAATCAGTAATTTTAACCCTAATTATTATATTTATAATAAATAAATAAAAACTTAAAGAAACTAGAGTATTATACTTAAAATGTGTGTGAGCAGAAGAGGCGACAACGAGAGGCTGTTGGTGAGTGGCGGTGGCGATAAGCAGCAACTAGCTTAGGGTTGGGGGGCCTTTAGAACCTTGTTTTTAATGTATTCGACATTTTGCAACCAAATTTGAGACCATTAATTTTGTCGCAATTAAAGTTATAAAATTTTTAACTAATTTACGATTGCATTCACAATCATAAATTCATTTTCAAAATTTTAAGTTTAACAATAAAACTTAACGACCAATATACGACCAACAAGAGTGGTCGAAAAGTGCATTGATCACTTTCTGATCGTGATCACTTTGTGATCGTAATCAGTAACTGCAAAGTGCAGTTATTAAGTTCCGGTCGTTAACTTGGTCCAAGAATAGAGTAATTTGCAAACTAAATAAATGGAAATCACACTAACTTTCAACAGCTCCTCTATACTCCTCAATTAATTGTTCAAATGGAAAACTGTTCAAATGGAAAACTACTCAAATCAATAGTCATCTTTTGTAGCTTATCCTTGTAGGGTTAGGGATTTGTTCAACAAATTCGCTATAACACTTGTATGATTAGTTTAAATTTCTTTAATTAAAAGATATTAATTTAATTATTACAATCAACTTTTTAAACACTCTTAATTAAAGAAATTTAAACCAATCAAATAAATTTGGAGAACATTCGTCTGATAGGGACCATGCTCGGTCAATATTACTGAAAGGAACCTACTATTAAAGGCCAAACTAAGGGAAGAAGTGGCTAGATCTAATTTTCCGGACAAAGCTAGTGGCAGGGTGGCAAGTTGGGGCCCAGACAAGCAGCTGACACCATTTTTTTTAAATTATTATTTTTTATCCTTACCAACTTAACTCAGGGTAGTTAGGTCGCTATAAGAAAAAACACCTTTACATCACGAGTAATATACACAACACCCTTGAATCATTAATAGGGTATTGATTTACCATTTAGTCATAAATTTTTGTATGACCCATGAAGTAGAAATCACGAAAAATAAAATAAAAAGAATGGGGGAGACACGTTGGAGAAATTTTACGTGGTTTTGTGAGGCTCAGTGCGAACTCTTGCGCTAGTCCTCGATGAGTTTGTACTTCACAAATTACCATTTGTGCTGTTTTATAAATTTTAGCATGGGTAAATTGTTGCCTCTTATCTTTATTCTATGAATAGTTCATACTTTCAAGGCTTCAAAACTAGCCTTTATAGCACTCCAGCGACGTCGGGAATACTAAAAATAAAAGTGAGAGGAGTACAGAATTTCACGTAAATCAATGTAAGGGAAGGCGAGGAAATAAATTCGGTCCGAACTGAGTTCACGGTGCACTCGGAGGAGGGCAAGCTTCAGGACAATGGCCAAGGGTCGATGAGTGCCACTGTGACGACACAACATCGCCTAAGTGAGTGGTGCAACTCCTCGGCAATGATAGCTATGCGGTAGTGAACAGCCAGAGGTAGAACTCCGGCAATGGGGTGGCAGTGAGGAGTTATATCGATAAGACTGCAGGGTAGTAGCTGCAAGTCCGAAGGCAGTGCTGATGCATACAAAACAGAGAGATGAAGCCTCCCCCCTTCTCACGACCCCCTTCAAGTAGCTCTGCTCTGGGCAAGACTCTAATGCTCCTTTGTTGCAGTGATGGCGCTCATGGTGTGCAGCCTCGGCAACGTGGCATGGGGAGAGCACGTCGAAAGCTCGAGGGTGGGGGATACATATATTCATAGAGGTGTAATCTATTAAAAATAATGAAAATTTCTTCCCCAAAGCAAGTTTTTTGTTGGAACAAGAAGATTAAACAAACCTTCCCAAAAATTTCTCTCAGCCATCGTAATCTTCAATATTTTTTCTGATCACCTTCTAGAATATGGACTTGACACATGGGCTTACATAAACAATTATCGGGCTTTGTACTCGGGCTTACTCCATTTAATTGGGCCTTGACTGAATGATAAATGGGCTTAAATTATTTGACTCAAACTGATTAATTTGATCCGATTAATTCCAACTATACCGATATGGAGACGAATTGCAACTTTAAGGTCCATATCTGAAGCAAATTATTATGTTGATATCCTCTAATTATAACTCGCCAAGTGTTCCTGCTTAGACTAATTTTGATCCCACATTGACATCAAGTTAACGGGGAGCCAGGTTCTCATTAAAAGACTATTCTCAAATAAGTCTCTCTATGGTTATGTGCAATAATTGTCGACGATGCTTTGAAAGTTTCTCGTATAAAAGACTAATATTTGGTCAATCTAACGAGCCCAAGATAACTAGGTTTTACATAGACCTCATGGCAAGACTATGGCTTATTACCTTTACCTTCTTTTTTAATTGCATCCATTGGGGGGGTATAGGCCTATAAAGTTTCTTGTATGAAAAGTATGTGTATAGAAATATAGAATGCTCTACAGCACAAGCATCACTTTCCACCTTCCCCAGTGATTCATTTCAACAAAAGAATTGTACAAACAAGTCTAAGTGACTTATCCAAACACATGACCTGCACCCATTATGTGCTTCTTGATTTCTAAATATTATTGTTGTTTTCTTTTGATGGGTTTTTCCTTTATAGCATGTCCTCATATGTACACATTGACTTTGTCCATGATAAAGGCCCCAGCTGCTCTACATGTTCCCTTTCTGTTGTGGCAACAAACAATTGAATCTTCAACAGCATTGAAAAAGTAGAACACAAAGGCAGCTCACTCCCAGTCATCTAGGAATTAGGTAACCCAGGTTGCAAAAGCTTTCCATACAACACAAACAAGGATTAAAATTGTTATATCAATGCTAATTAAGATTATACATATTGGCCAGTTGCATGTTAATTTCTTGTTGAGCTGCCAACCCCCCTTGCGCTTTCTCCGTTCTATCAATTCATTTATCCGGAAGATTATGATAGATCACTACATTCATAGTTCTATTCATAGTTTTGTTTTGTTGGAAACTGGGAAACTTGCAATTATTGATGGTCGTCTCTTTTTTTCCTTCTAAGTTTATGATTAGATTTTTCGGCCTATCCCATTCACACTATATAATTATATCCCAACAAAACACTATTCATAGTTTTATTGAGTAATGGCACGAGCTAAGAATCAGTCAAGAGGAGCGGACTTAGTCTTATCAATGTTTTGGACAAAGAGTACTCTAAATGATCTTGCCTTTCTCACTTTTCTTTTCTTTTATTTGTTTTCCTTTTACAAGCAAAATGGCTCTCGATAGAGCACTTGGAAAACTATTTCTCCTACTCTAAAACCAACCAATAATTAATTAATCAAGACAAAAATTAAGAACAATTCCGGCCATGATCTGAACACCTGCAATAAGTATAAAATATATCCAACATGAAACGGATATATATGGAAATCCCAAAGTATAAAAGCTAGAATTGAGGCGGCTTGGGTTTATTTAATAACAGTTATATATAATACAGCATATTTAATTTGATTAACATGAACTAGTAATCCATCTAGATTGTTGTATATCAACAACCCCTACTATTAAAAAAAAATCCGGTTGATCAATTCAGTAATTAATCAGTCAAATGTCCAAATTAATGTCCAGAGGTGCCCTTACCAAGATATGAAAATAAAACATTAGTTAATTAAATTAAATTATAAATTATAAGCGAGTGGAGCCCACCTCATGCTTAATTTACGTAGAACCGGTGGAAAAAATGGGGGAGCTAATCCCATTTTACTCAAAACAAGTCAACAATATCGGAGGGATTTACCATCCTGCACTCTTTTGTGGGAAAGACAAGAAACTGACCAAGTTCCAAGGCCTTGATCTCCCAAACAAAATAGAAGCGAACCCATCTTCCAATTCTCCCCCCCTCGACTCTCCCTCAAAGCTCATGTTTTGATAAAAAAGACAAATATGATTCATACGTAGGAGAAGAGGGGGGAAGAAGATTCCGTTCGAGTGTTCGTGGAGATGGAGGTGGTGTTTGGATGTATATATTACCTCACTCTCCCTCTCGTCATTCTCTTTCAATCTTTATATTTGCCAACTCCTTTATATATTTATATTCCCCCTTTCTTTTTTCCTTCAAACGTGTGTGCTTGCTTGGATTATATGCAGGTTGCACCCTGTTGGGATATATGTGAAGCAAGAGGCTCTCTTTGGTTTCAAGAGTCGGCTTCAGGCCGGCCTGTATTGCTTCCTGGTTCATCCTAAGGAAGGTATTAGTTAAGACAATAATTTCTTTCTTTCTTTCATCTCATCTTTCACTTGTGGAGAGATTTGATCAGTATATGTATATATTTATATCATGTTGGTCTCTAACTGCGAGCATCTCAGAAGATGAAGGAGACAATGAATTCAATACAGTCCAATCTAGAGAGCTTCCTCAACTGCACAACTCCAACCATTCCATCTCGCCTTCTTCCCGAGGTAGCAAAGCAAGGACGTTTCTCTGACATATACACGTGACCATTGTTTGTTGTAGTTTGATTCATATGAGAACATGGGTCCTTTTGTTTTTGTGGTGGCCGGCAGAGTGGTATAAGGAATTTGAACAAGCTTTGGCACCCATGGGAGAGGGAGAAGGTAGAGTACTTCACCCTGGAGGATCTATGGTCTTGCTACCATGAATGGAGCGCCTATGGAGCAGGAGTTCCAATTTCCTTGGACAATGAGGAAACTGTGACCCAGTACTATGTTCCTTATCTCTCTGCCATTCAAATTTTCACCGGCGGTGTGTCTTTACCCAGCTTCAGGCAATTGATCTATCCTCACTAAAATTACATATTTCCATAATTAACTCGTGTAAGAATTGATCAACTACTGATTTTCATGGGCTATAATCAAATTAACCTGACAATCAGCTGTCATATATGTGTGTGCAGGAATGGCCATGATCAATTGAAGGAGGAGAAAATATCCAGCAATGATTCAGACGAAAGGGGGGATTCATCCAGTGATTGCTGGAGTGATGAAAGTGGGGATGCTGTTGAAAAACAATGGCGGCATGACGTCAGCTGCTATAGCTCCGGCGATGGCGCCCCGGCAGCCGGCGACCTAGAGAGCATGTGGCAACACTTTGATGATAGGCTTGGCATCCTTTATTTCCAGTACTTCGAAACATCAACTCCCTATGGCCGTGTCCCCTTGATGGACAAGGTAGCATTAATGCTCTTCCATTTTAATCAATTTCTTGGCCATTTCTTTTTGATTGATATCATTTGGAAAGGAGAACTAGCTTCTTGTTCTTCTTTCTCCCTTTTTTTTTTGGTTTTTTTCAATAGTTTTCGCAGAGTTTTGTGTTATCAATTTAAATTCGAAAGCAATCAATCGGTTGACAACCTAAGTAGTATCAGGAGTAAATGATGATGTATGAGCTTGCTAATTATGAATGTAATTTTAAACTTAAATTATGTTGCTACTCCGTTTGTTAATTGTTTATTTTGTTTTCTATTTTGTATTGCGTTTGAAAGAAAAAAAAAAAAAAAAAGAAGCGAGTTTTAATTAATGTGGGAAAAATGTTCATCAGATATATGGCTTTGCGGAAAGACACCCAGGGCTAATGAGTTTGAAGAGTGTGGATCTCTCCCCAGCCAGTTGGATGGCAGTTGCCTGGTAATGAACAATCCTTGTCCCTAACAAGCAGTATTCCTAGTTAATTTCCACAGCCACCAGAAGCTTTTGTGATTAGGATTTCATCAATCAATTACATCTCCGTGTACATCATATTATGATCGATCTTATCCACAATCACCGAGCTCTTTTTTGTTTTTTTTCCCAGGTACCCAATTTATCATATACCTTCGGGAAGAACAGTGAAAGATTTAACTGCTTGCTTTCTTACCTACCACACTCTTTCATCCTCTTTTCATGGTGAGTTCATACGCTTCTTATTTAGTTGATTTATTTAGCATTGGTTCACGTGTACTGGTGTATATCTATCTAATATATAATTGATACTAAGACAGCCCAAAAATATTGGTGAGGTCAACATTAATAATGGAATAGTTGTAATAGAATGCCGAGACCCCCAAATGTGTGGTTTGCACCATGTTATTTATTAATTTTTATTAATTTTATATGAGCCACTTATTTATTTTTGTCAGGCCCTCGGAGATCATAGCTAATTTCATGATCCATGAGAGACGATTTTATGTATATAAGCAAATTAAATAGTGAACATTTACGTTTAATGTAATTTAGTGATAAGTTTGCCTAATTTCGTAGAAAAATGTGGCCCCAATTCATCTTTAATTTGTGGTGATAGAGGAGGGTCTGACCAGATGTGTGCAGAGAATCTGTAAAATACATACATTTTTTTTTAACATGTAAAATACATGCATTGACGAAGAACGGTTAAGACCGAAATTCTTAGCCCGCTATTAAAAGAAAAGTAAACTTTGGATGATTTGATTCTATAATCACGACATATAAAGAAGCAATAAAATGTTTCTGCTAATTATGCCCCTAGTTTCCTGTTTTCTGCTAATTGCGTAAAATAAAATTTTGTGTGTAACAATTTTTGTTGTGTTTTTAGTGTTTCGTGTTTCTTTCAAGTTTGCCGATTTCTAAACATGTACGCAAAATAACGAGCAAAACTTGTTATAATGGATCAAATTAAAATAATGATTTTATAAGGTGTAAACTGAGAAGCATCTAGGAGGTTTTAAACATTGTATTATCTATAAACAAAGTCCTAAGTATACGAGATGACGTCTATGTACCACATGGATGCTTAACATTATTCACATCAATTGTGAAAGCAGAGATTGAGATGGAAGAAGAAGAAGACAAGGATGCAGAAGGGGGTAACCACAGTGGGAAGAAGAAGATTGAAGGGAGAATAGCATTGCCTCCATTTGGGATAGCAACGTACAAGATGAAAGGGAGCTTATGGGTATCATCAGATGGAAGTGGTGGTAGGGGCCAAGGGAAGCTGCTGTCGCTATTTTGTGCTGCAGATTCATGGTTGAAGCAGCTCCGCGTGCAGCACCATGACTTCAACTACTTCTCTGGAATTCGCCATGGCCAAAGATGACACCCTTTTCTTCTTTTTTTGTTCCTCCTAATTTTTCAATTCACCCTATTTATTGCACCGACCCTCCCATATAGGAAAGAGATAGAAAGCTACTTGTTGCTTCTTGGGAGGACTTACTCCTTTCAGCTTTATGCTGTAGCTACCATACCCTTTCAGTTTTTAGAGGAATAATCCCTCGGCATTTCAATTTTCAACGGCCAACGGTTTTTTTTTTCTCTGGTTGGAAATGATGTGAGTTGTTTCTTCTTTGGGCATGTCTAATCCAGGATAGCCTGTCAAAACTGAAATGGATAGATCCGTTCAGCAAGCAGCGAACCAGGTTTACATCAACCACCAAACGAATGACGTTGCATCTTTTCCAGCTTTTCAATTCAGTAGTATGAAAGTAGATTCACCTGCATAAAAAGAACAGTATATACTCACGGCTCTTTACCTTTAGACGGCAGGCCTAGTCAATAAAATTAGCAAGTCTAGCTACCTTGAGCACCCATTTTACCTTGGAGGATTTTTTGTACTTCAACAAGAAATGACCATTAAATAAATGGCTGTAACTAACAACTCATTTGTTGGGCAACCATGGCCCAGAACAGGCACAAGGCAGTGTGAGGCGGCTCTCAACTCTACAATGAGGGCGTCACCTTAATTACAAAGAAACAACGGGGCCTGATCATCTTGCATTCCACACAGTACAGATTGCCATCCAGATTTAGTGTAGGCGGTGGACTTGACGTGTATAAACGTAATATATATAGAGATATGTCACCGAAGAAAACATTTCAAGTCCACAAGGAATGGAAGAGAGGGTTAAAAAATCAATTAATTAATGGTTAAAGTGAGAGACAAAACACCCCCTCGGGAAGACTTCTAGGCATTGGATACGCAGTAACATATCTTTGAGGAACAGGTTTTCGGACCATTGCATCTGAGGATGATGAGCCATCAACCACATCTGCATTGCCCCGCCCATGAAATTTTGCAAAACGATTGATGATGTTGAACTTCTCTAGATCTTGGCATTCTACTCTCATATCTGCAGGCGAATATCCCCTGTCTAATCTGCACCACGTGAAATGTGACATTATGATATAATTCTCGCGGTTGAATTAGCTTAAACGAAACCTTAACCATTATAAGTAACATACATAAGCCTGAAATTAATTTTAATACTTAGATTTTTACCTCAGTAAAACGTTTTCCAACTTCTTTGCTCTGCCAATGAAATCTTCCACAACCTTCGAAAAAAATCCAACACAGACAGTAGTCTCCTGTTTTTCCTGTAACCTGCAAAACACAAAGACAGCCTTCAGATGTCTCCTAGAATGCCAAGTAAATTTTGCACACTAGTAACAAAGGGAGGAGCACATACGTATTCCCTCTAGTAGAATAATCCCATCTACCGCTTCCACGGCATGATACAAGGCTGCATGCATCTCCTAATGCTAGTCTAGCAGAATGAAACGTCACAGTCTCATACTCCGATAAGGCATTTGCAGAGAATATTGATGCAGGTAAGGCCTGAAGAAGTTGTTGCATCAGCTGTGTAGTCAACGTAATCCTTCTCCTTGGGCGAGAAATTGGCATTCTACTTTCAACCATTTCCATCTCATCTTCAAGCTGTAAATTCAAACCATAAGGTAATCCCACATCCCAAAGATAAAGCTCAATTGAAAAATATGGTCGCAAGTAAACAAGGTACATAGAATTATGTAACAACCTTCTCTATCCTTCGATTTGAAGCTTGGGACCAATCCAGTTCTGCCTCACTGTGACCATATAAATTAAAATACAGATGTTAATGAACCGCTTAGATTCCTTTTTTTTTTTTAAAAAATCAAGGCGCTCAAATATTCTTATCTAGCAACTAGCATTCAAAATCAATTAGCATAGCCAAATTATCCCATTCCTTGATTATTCTAAAAAAAAAAAAAACATTTAGTTATCTTTGAAAAATAATTAAATAACAAATCCATGAAATACTATCAAATTACAGTCACCTGATGGTTTGGAACCGCTGAAAATCTTGTGTGATTTCCTTGTGCCATGGCAGGACGTCCAATGTGCCAATTTTACGTTTTTTTGGTCTCACAATTGCTACACTATGATCCATAACTAAAGATGATGACGGTTGTGGGGTTGACAGCTGGTCACTCTCTGCTAACAAAAAAGATGGTGCTTTTCCTTGTTCTGCAGCAGTAAGAGACTCTGTTGTCTGCATTTTATCTGCAGGCTTCCCAAAAAAGAACTGAGACCCAGCTGAATTAGCTACCATCTTCGAACTGTCAAGCCCATCATAAACAGACAAAATCTGCCCATTTTTGTACGAACCATATTGTTCAAACCAAGAGGAGGCCATTTGTGGATTTACATTGGGTATATGCTCTGAGCTTCTTCCTGAAGCTGAAGATGGCACATTCAAATGACTATCATTCACAGTAGCAGAATCGCCAACTTCCAGTTGGGATAAGTGGTTTGCACTTGTATCTTCTTTAATCTCAGACGAAAAGCAGAGCAATTTTCCAGCGGATAAACCTTCAGAACCAATGGGCCCTCTAGAAAATCCATAGAGAAAAGGTTCATTTGTGCTACCCATCATTTGTTGGCCGTCAAAATTCGATTCAACTCCCTTAAGTCTCTTTATGTTCCTATTAGGATCATCTAGATCCTTCATTGCTTGAACTTGGTGCAAAAGCGAGTAATTCTTTCTTAAAGGCGCACCACTTGCCTCAGTAGCATTGCTTATTACAAGAGAGGCATTCTCGGTTTGCAATGACTCTTGATGGGATCGATCAGTCATTGGTGGATGCAGAGGAGATTGAATACCTACAGTAGGTACTGGTGAAGGAGACTCTGACCTCTCCATTGGGATGGAACTGTAGTTGCCAGGCTTCTGCTCCTCATAATAGCCAAACGGCTGGGACTTTTCAGCGCAAGGACCAAGTTCAGAAGGCCCATTTCCACCATCAGGCATATTTTGACTGTCCAAATTCTGAGATGACCAATGTGCTGTCTCCGAATTCCTACCTGTTGTGGTTATGGATTGACCAGCATTAGAGGAAATTTGGTTAGTAAGATTACCCTGCTGCTGAGACGCACTAATTGTCCGCACATTATGGAACATTTTTGAGAAGGCACTATCAGGTGCACTATGAGTCGCATCCGTTTGATCTGAGCCCCTCATATAAAATGATTTGGTGTTCAGACTATGAAGGGGACGGTTTAAACCTTGAATTCTACCAGGGCCATGGAAAGATCCTTGAGTAGCAAGATTTGATGAGGCCACATCTTGAATTCTGACGTGATGCCCGGACAAAGAAGCAAGTTTGTTCTGTTGATTAAAATCAGGTATGTCTTTCATTAGCTGACCGCTACCACCTTCCGCGTGTCGTGGAATTTGATGAATGGGCCAAGGGTGATCAGAGCTTACCCTTAATTGCGAATATGATGCATCAGAAACTGGTTGTGTGAAATTGTTTCCATTTCTATTACTAGTGTCCCCTTGTGGCTTATCAAAAGAAGAATTTGCTTCTTGAGGGGAAAGCATAGACAGCCTTGATTTACCAACCCCTAGATCACCTTGTCGCGAATTGAAGCTTCCAAGATTCTGTGATTTAGCAAGCAAAACCTGCTGAGATGAGGAGCCCAAGTTTAGACCAAAATTTTGAGGAGCATTATTATGATGAGCCGGAGGGCAATCAGATGCCAGTGGTGCAGGCACTCCCAGTTGATTCTGTTCAGAAGATACAAAATGTCCTGCTGTGCTCCTTTCTCTTGAGTGATCCACCTTCTGCAGAAGCTCAAGCATCTGCTGGCTGCAAAAATTTTTTTACAAAAATGAATTTGAGAAACAAATTACAGATTTTAGTTCAACATTCAGGAGTTTAAAGAACTAAAACAAAAAACACTTGATGACAAGAAGATATTTAGTGGAAAACTGTAAAGTAAAGGTTTAAGACTTTCACAAAAATTTATACCGTGAAAAGACAGATGTAAGAGTTCATACTTTACACAATACATCAATTTTCATAGTAAATTTTTTTGTGAACATACCCTGGTTGACAGCTTCTGGAAGCCAATTCCTCCTTGCCCTTGCAGTTTTCTTGAAAATTACAAGCATTTCCCTATGGTAAAAATAAGTATTTACAAGTTCAGGAACACTATAAAACCAGTCAAGAAATATATGAATTATTACATAGAATGGGAAATTGCAATCTTTACCATTTCCTTGTCTGTAACAGTATTTGGCATTGAGCTTGTGAACTTAGGCCAAACCAGCCCTTGATCTTGAATATTTTCTTGTATAACAAGCTGAGAAGTGGGCAGATTTGAAGTATGCCTCAAACTATCTCCAGACTCAATGGCAAGATTTCCCATTGGGTGGTACTGAAACTTTCTAATGGCAGGGGCAGTTTTTCGACCAACATGAGAAGATGACTTTTGACTATTTGTGATGACGCTATCATTTGCCTTTAACCATGAATTATCCCTCTGGCTGTTTACAGTTAAAGGATGCTGTCCAGAATGTGAACGACCAGACATATAACTGTCACTTGACATCTCCTTCTTCTTCTCACACGTCTCACCAGAAGCCTGATCCGAATTGTTCATGGAAGATTCTTGGGGACTCCTGCTCATTTGCTGCTGATACCTGCTCAAGTTTTCCTGAGCGCGATAACTCTCAGATGGATCAGCTAAAACATGCTTACTGTAATCATCTGATCGCTTGTCCACTAGTACCTTCAAACCCTGGCCAACATTATGACCATCTGAGCTTGATGCGCTAGCACACCTATTAAGAAATGGATTTTCAGCTTGCATATGAGGACTGCCTGTTCCCAGTTTGACATGATCTAATCCACCAGTTGCATTAGCATATGCAGCTTTTAAATTGTTATTATTTGATTTCCACATGTTACTACCAGCACTTCTCTCCCCATACATAGCTCTGTTATGAACAACACTTGGGGAATCAACACCAACTGGGTATATCTCACTTACATTCCAACCACCATTAAGTTTATTAGTATCAGTATTATATAAGTGCTGTTGATGAGCCCAAGGGCGCAACTCATTTTGTGTAGCTCCCATATCAGTAGATTGTACCACAGTATTTAAGCGGTCATTCATATCACCCATCCAATTGCCTTCAGGAGCATTCTGAACCTGCATAGAGGAGCCAACCTCAAAACCACCTTCAGACTTCTGTGAAAGACCGTGGTCTGTCCACCTACTTTCCTGCATGGCATCAACTCTTAGCCTTCCATCGTGTGCAAAAGGGAATCTTGTACTTGTTTGCTGGAGATAACTAGAGTTTGATTTGGGTTCAAATGATAAAGGAGAAGGTTTTGAAGACAACAAAGGTGACTGTTGCATATTGTTGTCCACCAATGCAGTATTATTTCCACTTGGCGCTTCTTTTGGGAAATTAAGACCACTCCACTCATCCTGCATTCCAGTATCCCCACTGGAAGTCTCAGCCACAGCCGACTGCATCAGTGCACTCCAACTCCCACATTGAAGAGAGGGGAATGTATTAATATAATCAGCACCGCCAAACTGACTACCTTGCGAGCTACCATCGTTCCTAGCAAAAGCACTATCCCAAATTCCATCGTCTGTACCAAATAAGATCTTTGCTTCTGTAGGATCTAAACTAACTGCTTCTTGAGATGAACCCACTTGTGCTGCCGATTTCCCCTCGGTTGGACCAGCCCAACCAACATGGTCATGCCTCCCATGTAAGCCAGCTGTCAAAGAATTATTGGAAAAAGTTTCCTGCTGAAGATTTTCTGGTACACTATCAGTATAGGTTTGAAGTGGAATTTGAGAAAATAAATTCTTCTCTTGAAAGTTCTGCTTGGATGTCGAAAAGCCTCCCTGGCAAAACATTGCACTGGGAACTGAAGTAGGTTGATCATTTTGGAAAGTGTTAAAAGCAGATGGCTTTGTTGGCTTATCTCCAACAATTCCACCAACCCGATTCAGCATCTCAGAGCCAACTTGATTAGTACCTTGAGAATGATTATACTGACTCAAAACAGAACCTCTGGCAACGGCAACAGGAGCTCCGTAAAGAGATTGATCCATCTGCTGCTGTGGTACAAATCCAATGGTTCTCAATGGCTGGCTTTGATCTTGTGAAATCATGAGACCATTTGGAAAACTTTGTCCCGAGGACATACCACTCCCTCTATGCTGGGCCCAATTTGCTTCACCACCACTGATAAACATTTGAGAAGCATTCGCCACTTTAGACTCACTTCCCATGACCTCACCCTGCCACACATAACTTGAATTGTGATTGCTAGTAATTCCATTACCAACAACAGGCAGTTGATCAGCAGATGCTTGTTTTGAAATCAATTGGTTCTGCTGTCTTGCTCCTTGATCTAGCTGAAGCTGTTGCTGCCTCTGATATTCTTGAAATTGCTTATACAAAATCTGCTGCTGCCATAATTGCATGTCATTAACTCCAGATGGCTGACGTAGTTGAGGTTGGGGAGCACCTGGATGTTGGTTTCTCATGGGATTTTGTGTACCACGTATAAAAATTTAAAACTGAAGGAGACCCAATGCTTGCAGTTGGTTCAATATTTTCAAAGGTTCTTCCTTGTTCTTTAGCATTCCCTAGTAATTCAGGTAAGGGCACACACCAGAATACTGTCGCCAAACAAAGAAGCTTCCTGACTAAATCTAGACCTGGAAACCTGACTGATTACACACAAAATTATCTGTGGTTAAAGTTGATTTTCCCCATCATCAGGCCTTCATAAAAAATAGTTAACATCAGCACCAGATGGAAACAGGCCTGCTGGATAATCATATAATCCACAGCTGAGCAATATTTTTAAACCAATCTGAACACAAGAATAAAAAAAGCCATCATCTCAGACAAGCATCTAGATTGAGAAGGATGAAAAATATCCAAATTTGAAGAATAAAAGTAAGCAAGTGCAGCTTTTAATAGCCATCTTAACATTTTTCAAAAAGAGTACTTAACATAAAATCACAGCACAAAGCTGAGCAAACTTTTTGACCAATCTGAATAAAGAAAAACCATATCACCCAGACCAAAACCTTATCTCTTCAAATTTCCCATTCCATGTCATGCACTCACTTTACAACTAATGGACGCAGGTAGGTTATAATTACTAATAACAAAGGTTCTTTGACAATTTACCCTGTTTTTCTCTACATATATAGATTTTTAACAATTTAAAAAATGGCTTCTTTTACTTTTTTGTTCCCCACTAGAAAAACTCACTAATAGAAATAAAAGGCAATGCAACTATCTGACACTGGAGTGTAGTGTTTTGAAGGAGAATTAATCGGCAAACCTGTCCGTTTTCGGATAGCTGGACTGCTGCTCAAAAGAAACCAGTTACTAGTTGATGCTTGTCTTGATTCACAATTATCAATGAGTTATCTTGCTCAAACATATAGTGCACAATGACCACAAATTCACTTCCAGGCATAGATATAATCTGCCTAAAAGTTGAACCATGAAAATGATTAAAACAAATCTAACCTATGCAATAAAAAAGACATCTCTATCCTCCCAACAAACATAGAGTTGCTCAACCTGAAGATAGCTTTTCTTTCAGTTTCATTATACGGGCATACGTATCCACTTCTTCTTCGCAGCCATCATCAACTTGATTGTACTTTATGAACCTCACCCCATAAAAGATAGGACAGGTTGAAAAGAAAAGCCGCATAAAACTACTTGCGAACTTGATTATGGAAATTGTGGAAAAATATGTCTCCACTCGTCCAATCTATGCTTCAGAAACCTACAGAAATGTAGCATATGACCAATCAAAGGATATGAAAAAAGATGGAAACAGCAAAAACATATATCCAGAAGTCAAGTCTCTTAAAACATGAAAAAGCACAAGCAGTAATATCTTTGAGAAATTATACATGTGCCTAAAAACAAACAGATTTAGTAGCATAAAATCAGAAACCAAAAACTACTAGTTTCACAAGTTCAGAAAATGGAACAGCTGGTCACAGAATTTGTACAAATAAAATGTTGTAATAAGCCTTTCATCCATTACTAACAACTTAGCTTGAACCACATGCGAGAATTACATACTCCATTTCACCACAAATAAGCGCCTACCCTTCGGCACCAATTTGAAATACAAAAGAACAACCCAAACAAGCTTCTTTCTCATGTCCCACCAACTACTAATCATCAGATCCATAAAAAAAAAGCCATGTGAACTTGTTTCCACGAGAAGAACTACACCAGCAGCTCTCACCGCGATACTTGCCATACAAAAATATAAAAAATCAAACAGGGGGTTGGAAGCAGCAAGATGAAGCCGGGGCAACATGAAAGATAGGATGAAACAATCAAAAAATGCAGAGAACCGAAAAACGGAACAAAATGCAGTATTACAAGATAAGAATGGCCACAATTGAAGTACAGACTAAGCTCCACCCAAGACCCAAATCAACAAAAACAACCAAAAAAGTGAAACAAACTGCTAAAACGCTGTGAGCTGACAAAGAAGACGATACCTCACTACGCTCCGACCTAATAAACCCTAGACCACTCAAACAGCAAAATCCCATTCAGATTGCCCCAAACCACCACCTCGAGCACACCATCGACCCGATCCCACTCCCCCCTCCAACCAGATCGCACTCCAGCCCCTTCCTCTCCACACCCCCAACTCTCCAAACCCCTCATCCCCCCACCCCAACCCACCCCTCCCACCAACCCGCACCAAAATCCAAACTTCAACCCGCCAACCACCCCCAAACGACAGCAATTGCACCCAAAACAGAACGACGCGGAAGAATCAAGACGCCGAGGAACTTACTCAAATTAAGCCGCCCCGGCGGCAATGGGGAGCGGAATCGGCGGAGGAGTGCGGACGGGATCGGGGGGGAGAGTTCTTCGGCGGGGGCGCCTGCGGCGGCGGCGGTGTGAGGGTGGGGAATTTGTGGGTTTTTGGGGGCTGGAGAGGCGGTAGGGGTGGGGAGGGGGGGTGGAGATGGTGGAGTGATTGCGTTTGGGTTCTGGTTTTGCGAAATTTTCAACGAGAGCTTTGGCTCGGACCCGAGGCGGGAGGCTCGGATACGCCGAGGCTGATATCCGGACCCCTTGGCCCGATTAGAGGCTTTTGGGTGGTTTTAACGGCCGAAGGGCTCTCATAATTTTGTATGCTTTATCTGGGCCACATCCCAAGTAGTTACGGTTTTGGGCGTTTCCTCAACGCCGCTAGGGGGGATCATAAGAAGAGGGAGGGAAATTGAGTTCATGTTTAATTCAAAATTCATCGACAATAATCCAGATTAGTGTGAGGTTTTGGGTATTGTGAGTGGTGTGAGTGAGTGTGAGTGTGCTGGGTTGCGTTTGTAAAATAAAAGGTTAGGTTGTCTTCTTAATTCAGCTAACTTGAATTAATTTAAGTTTAAGGCAAGTTTGACTTACTTTAATTTATGTTTATTTAATTTACATTATATGTTTCAATAACTAAACTATATCAGTTGGACCTATTGGTCAACATAAATAATAATAGCTACTATTTAGATTATTTAAAGACCACTAAACTATTTTTATTTTAATTTATTCCATGAATAGGATATACTGTGAATGCCTAAAAGCAATTTCTTTTTCTTTTTCGGGGAACCTAAAAGCACCTAATTAATATAAAAAAAAGATGGAGCTTTTTAAGTCGAACCATATTAAAAACAACCAATCACAATTTTGCTTCATTTAAATTCAAGTGCAACTACAAATCAAGCCTGCCAAGCTACAAAAAACCCTGAGCATTATACGCAAAAAGATTTATATTAGCAAAGAAATGATATAAGGGCCAAGACCTTGTAGTTTCGTGTTGCATTGTATTGTGACTTTTTTTATTTTTGTTTTTGTCCACGGTATGTTTTTTTTTTTTCTTAAACTAAGGTAGGGGAGCTGGAGACATCAGAATGCTGAGCTCAAATTAAGTTCGTAGTTGAGAGAAAGATCCAACAACGATGTAAGGGGTTGACCTTTTGGCCCCTCAGTCGTTACTTTAGTGAATGGATCTTGTGGGCCACAATTGGCTAAGGTCCTTGTGCCAGATTTAATGGGCCCCAACTCTAAGAAAACATTCTCTGGGACCCATTTTCCTTACGAGAGAATTGAACATTAATAGTATGTGTATTTGTCTAGTCCTTTTGTTTTCCAAGCGTGTATTTGTCTGGTTGCAAAATGGCTGCTTGTTTTGAACGAGCTGACATACCGCCATGTTCTTATCATTTTGCAGGTAAACGACTCTTCTTAAAAATAAAGAAGCGAAGAATTAATATCAGCAAGATCTTATCATTTGGTAGGCAAATGACGATTCTTGAAAATAAAGAAGTGAAAAATTAGAGTTGATATATTATATTTGATCCGAGTCTTTGAATTACAATTGGACGATAAAATTAATTTAAAAAAAAAAACACAAAGAATTTTGTATTCATCGAGAAAGAGTCGAAGGCGCGTGTTAATCCATGTCTGGATAAGATTTACATAATTAAAGGCATAAATCACTTAAGATAATGATGCTGATTCTTGGACTTTAACTCACGTGACAATTTTGACAAGAAAGTTGTCAACATATATATTTTTTTTCCAAAGGCAAAGTTGTCAACATATGATAATTGATAGCTGGCCATTCCTAAAGAGACTTGCTGACCGCCGTAAGATATTTATGTCTGGGCTTACATAGTATTAATAGCTACATCTTTTGATCTCGAGCATGAAATTTCTTTCAAGTGACGCTTTTTTAATAGTGTGATAAACGGCTTTCATCTGTGGGGCTTGGAATTCTAAATTATTGGAATTTACCCTTCATTTATAATCACAAATAATTGGGCCCAGTTTTAACAAATTGCAAGCCTACGACACTTAATTTCATAAACAATGGTTTTCAAATTGTGCAGCATCTCTCAAAAATACAATCATTCCCAATTAAACCACAGAAAAGCTGTAGAAGCAAGACATTGCAAAAAATAAGCTCCGTATTAATTTTATGATCTATTAACTCTTTAAAATGCACAGTTATCGATCAAAGGTTTCTCACTACAAAAAATGTCAGAAAGCATACAGTTCATCAAAGAGAATTTACTGTACAACTTTGTCAAGCAAAAAATAAATGCCCGCACTCACCAAAAAAGACATGTTTATCATGAGCTAGCCTACTTGTTACTTCCAGCTCTTAAAATTTTCAGTAACTTGTGTTCTTAAAGGTTCTAGACGAAAAACAAAGCCATGCATAGTGAGTGCAGATGTAGTTAATGAATTGATCCAAACAAGTGATGATGCATTCATGTTACAACCTGCTTCTTATCGTTCAATGCTGTCTTAACTCAGAGAAGAGGCAATGAGCTCTCAACTCCCTCGTTCGAAGAGTTTCTTTCTGCCACTTTTTTCGATATTCCAAACATCTGAAGCCAATCATTACTTGAAAAAGTCTGCAATCTGTCATCACGTTTCATGAAACCCAAAATAAAGAAGTGAAACAACTAACCTTTTCGATAGTCTTCCTAAAGCATGTCTCATGCTCATTCTTCAAAGCATTGATGAATTCATCAATGTGATCCTTTAAATCCTCCAAGAAACCAGTATCTTATTTCTTCTTCATTCTACAAGATGCAGATGCTGGGGTTTTGGCATGTATAGGTTGAGGCACATTTGTAGATTGATCTGTCTCGGACATGTTGTTCTATGCAGTGCAGTTCCTACAAAACAGTTTCAAGCAATTTTCCTCTATTATGTATTTTTCCATCTGTTTCCCGAGCTCTTTAGTTTCGACTTTGGATAAGCCCTACTACTCTAGCATAAAGGCTATTATAAAACTTAGCATTTTTAAGTGACCACCAGTGTAAGAAAGCTAATAAAAGTTTGAAAACTTTAGCAGTGATGGGACTGGATTTCAATCCCATAGACCTAACTCCTACAAAATATGGCTCACATAATAAGCTGCAACGATGCAGTATGTTTCTTTTGCTTCCAGTAACGAGACTAGTTGTTTAATTTGTTTTTTTATTTTTTATACTAACACTTCAAGTCAAACAATAGAAGGAATAGAACGAAGGAAAGCACACCCTCCAAATGTTGCAACACATTCCGACTTCATCTGGGAACAAAACGCTAATTCCTTTCACATCGAAAGACCCAAATCCTAACATGGTCCATGACCAGAGAAGAGGCTAACCACAAGTCATAGCTCTACATAATAGCATAATCTAAATGCACTCCAACGGTTTGGGCTTTGATATAGTTTCCAATGGAGTAGAATAGTGGAATAAGATCCCCCTGACCACAATTTGGATAATAAGGCGGAGAAGAAAAGAAAAATTCACTCGTCCTTCCAATTACGGATGCAGTTTACCGAATATTTATATCAACAGCATCGTCTCTCACTCACATGATTAAATCACACAAATCATACAGAAATCCTAACATCCCTGAGTGGTATTGCTACTGTAACATCAATCACTTTCTTTTTAAAACAAAAATCAAAACAAAGTAGAATTAGGAATCAAACACCAAATGCAAGAACGTCGTACATAATAAATTAGGCAACCAATTACTGGTAGCAAAATTCAGATGTGAATCAGATTGGAAAATGTGACGAAAACAGAAGAGAAATGCGTGCGCACCTCGGGTTGATTAACGGGAAAAGCAGAAGCCTTTCTTGTCCGTCAAGTAAGACGGATGGGTTAGACATCCGCCGCGGCGACGAAACTTCCGATGAGGAGGCCGGGGAGGGAGGAGGCGGCGGCGGCGGAGGGGGAGGAAGTGAACCATCATTTCCCGCGGAAACACTTTCCAGGTGTTTCATATGAATGGAAGGAAAATGAAATAATTTTCCTGCCTACTAAAAACAAAACGTTCAGAAAACTTGATGGCCTCCTGACCCTTTTTTTATTATTTTTTGAATTAATATATATTATTTTAAAATTTCAGCAGTGATTTTTTGTAGTTTCGTGTTGAGAAAGAACTCAAATGTAAGCCATTTAAGCCCCATTTCTTAAAGACTTTTATACATTATCTGTTTTTTACAATATTAAATTAGTAAAACCTAACAACATTTTTTTTCTATAACAGTTTTTCTACAATAATTATTCCCCGTGAATACAATAGTCATACTTGCAAATAACACAATAATTGCAATGAGAAAATTGGTAAATAGAACAATGATAAATATAAACCTATAGTTAGTAATTTAGTCCATAAAAATTAGTAAAATCATTAATTTTGTTAAGTTGTTTGCATTCTTATAAGAGGATTAAATGATTTGGCTCGAGTTACCTTCTATCAAATTAGGGGCTAAAATAACTACTTATTAGCCAAATTTTTATGTTTACCGAGAGGACCAAAAGAAATATCTTTTTTATATCAAAATACTAAAAGAGGCGTGAAATGATGAATAAGAGGTGCGTATAAGGAAAAATGATGCAATTAATTTTATTTAGTAACTTTAATAGAAAATAATAATTTGTTTGAGATACTAGTTTATAATTTTGTACAAGCTATATAAAAGAACCATTGCCACCTGACAATCAAAATTTCAAAAGTTTACATGTTTAAATTGCTGGCATTATTTTTCTCCTCTTCTCCTAATATAAAATATCATTCTCATTTGTATGAACAAGCACTTTAAGACATGAATTTTCACAATCTTTCAAAAAGATGTGCAAGTGTTTTTGAAGCAGCTAAAATACAATTAATTTTCCTAAAAAGCGTGATTATTTTAGGTTTTAATATTAAGTATTCTTGCAAAAAAATTTCTTTATTAATCAATATTAATACATAAATTTGATCATTGCCTCATTTAAAATTGTAATTTTCACAATTTTTAAAGAAACCTTCAAATAAAAATTTATATTATATTAAACTCACTGAATAATTTAAACAGAAATTAATGAAAAAATCTTTGAAATATAAATTAAAAAATTAGAGTCAGTGTCCTATACGATTAGGAGTAAATTTCTTTATCCAAGGGGAAGGAGATGTTAATTCTATCGCATTTAAACTTTATTTATATTGTTGTATTAGAATATTTGAAAGTGTTCTAATGTTGATTGTGACAAAATATTACATATTTTGAAAATTGATTTTCATTAAAGCTTATTTTTTGAAGAATTTTAGAACATGACATAAATATCATAAAAATGATTTAATACAAGTAAAAAAGAGAAGACATGATTATAAAAAGCGGAAATGCTGATTGGCAAATGATCTATTCACGAAAACATTTTTACGAGTCCAGCAAAATATTTATTTGAGCTAAAATCCATTTAACAAGATTAATCAGCTATCAAATTAAAACAAAAATTAAAAAGAGCATATAATATTATGTTTAAATTAAACTCATAAATCGTTAAAACCGAGGTTTAAAATTGCAGGTTTACTTTCTTTGAAATTGGTATTTAGCATAGCATAATCACCAACTTGGGAAACAAATAATTGAATTCAAATTACCAGCGTTTTCCATCGGGAATCCGAATCCCGGGAAATTACTTTCCTCCCTTTAGACGCGCACCGCGAAATGCCTCCAATTTAGTCCCTCGCCGCCGCCGCCGCCGCCGCCATCGTCGCCGGTGACGTCGTGACCGCCGCCTTCTTCTCTTCGGATAATCCGAGCTCGACGCTAGTAAGAATTTCCGGGTTTTTTTTATGTATTTTTGGTAGATTGTATGATCGTTTGTGTGATTCTTGTTGGTTTGTGCGGTGAAGAGTATTTGATGAAGACGGATCAGGGCGAGACCAGCGACGAGGTGGAGTGGGACGTTCTGTCCTCCCATTCCCCAACTCATGCACCTCCTCCATCGGTGTCTTCTCTTTCTAAGGTGAGATTATTCGTCTTCTTTTTTTTTTTTTTTTTGCTGATCAGTTTGTGAGTCTGTGTTTTTTGATTTTGAATTTCGATTACCCTCATTTCGTTTTATTTGTAAATTAATGAATTCGTGTTGTCTGCATTTTTTAGTCTGCTTTCATTCTGTTTGTAGATCAAAATTTAGGTCTCTGTTCATATGTGTTCACTTTTGAATTTCATGGATGTGCTGTCATTTGGATTGTAAATTTCAAATTTTGATCTCGATTAATGGGTCGGTGTTGTTTACATTTTTTAATTGTTATGGTTCTACTTCCATTATGTTTGTGAATCAAAACAAAAAATCTCTGTTAATGGGTCTGTGTTGCTTACTTTTGAATTTTATGATTTTTATTTCTTTTGGTTTGTGAATCAAAATGTAGGAGCATTCTGCCGTTGGGCAGGAAGTGGGGTTGTTACAGGCTCTTGAATTCTACCCTCCTGCGAAATTGCAAGGCTGTCTCTTATTCTAATCTGTAGGTTTTGAATGTGCGTTTGTTCTTTATTTATGTATCATTTATATCTAAGAAAGATGTTAGTCGTTTAGATCATGTCAGTGTTTAAAAATTTCGGTCGAAGTAATGTGTTGTTCTTTTTCTTACCTTTCTCAAATTTTTTCTCTTGCTTCTAATGCTTAGTCTCATTATTTACTGTTCTATAAAAGTAGTTTAATCCTGCAGGGATTCACCGCCACTTTGTTCTCTACTGTTTAATGGACTTTTTGGCGAGAAGGTATGGTTTGGATAATCAGTTTATGAAATATATTTTGAACTACCGATGAGTGTATATGCACTAATTTCTAAATCCATTTATATATACAGTTTCAACCGACAATTCACCGCAGAGGAGGTTTTGCAGCTTCTTGATCGTTTCTATAATCTAGAAATGCTGGTATGTGATGCTATCTAAATATGCCTCCTGATTTTTTTTCCCGTCATTATAGAAGTTCTCCCGATGTTTCTCTGCATGTCGACAACGATGAATTATCTTTTCAAAGTCGATCACCTTTTCATAGTTTTCTTGCCATTTATTGCATTTCTCGAAATTGCTGTGCTAGCGTACTTCATGGACGCTTGCTTTCCTCTGCTGTCTAGCATCATTTTCGTGGCTTCTAGGTTAAGTTTGAATTGAATTGAATTGCCTTCATATTATATAAAATACTGCAAACTAAAAAAAGAAGTTGTGTTTTCTTATTTTTTTTTTATCTTAAAGACTCGTAAATGTCAAGAATTTCCATTGGTCAAATCTTAAAGCATAGCTGGTAATATATCAATTTTATTGGAAGCTAATTGATTACGGCGGAACAGCTTGCTCTAAACGAGGCTATAAAATATTTACGGTTGGTAAATACAATAATCCCATACTCTACTTCATGATCTTACCCTGCACAAGAAACTGTCAGATGTAATGAGGATTCGCACTCAACATGTTTTGGCTTGATTTAAACCACATCCGAGGACATGGTTATTCACAATCATCTTATTGTTTTGTTGCTTATTTAAACAGAACCCAGAAGATGAGGACAATGAAATCCTAAACCAAGTGGAAGATTTTTGCCTACCTCGCAATTTTCTTGCTGCGAAGGATGAAGCATAGAACAGCTCTACCTCGAGGTTTTAAAGCATTTTACTAGCTCCCTCGCTAGTCATATACATAAAAAACGATCAAATTTTATTTTCGAGTGCATGGTCTTTTTTTATGAACTGTGTGCCTTACATATTGATGTCTTTTTTTACTGAGCGAGGAAGTTGCTTTCCTGAACAATTTACGCCTAAATTGGTGTCATTGGCATGGATTTGTTAACATCAGCAAAGATATAAGTTACTTTTATCAGTGTGCTCCACATATTGGTAAGACATTGAAATATCATAATACAAATCAGTGATAGTAGGCATAACTAATCTTTATGCTCGTTGCCAAATTAACGCGGACACAAAGACAACTACAGGTTGCACAAAATATCGATCTTCGAATTGAATCGATACTAGTCCAACCTTTATTTGAATTTAGCTCCATCAAGCTTTGTCGAACCTCAAGCTAAACAGAGCTATACTTGGGGTAGAACCGGTAGGTATTGAGCAGTGACAGGAACAGACCAATTCTCAGTGTAGTTGAAACTTACCGCAGCTCATACCTAACCACTTGCACAACAGCAGCGGGTTAGGCAAGGCCCAATAGTTTGGTGATTCACAATGCCCATTCATTCCAACCACTTCAGGTCGCAGACGAGCCAAGATTTAATTTTCAAAATTCAGGGCAAAAAAAAGTCAGACTTTAATTCTCAACTATTAGTTAAGATATTCTACCTTCCCATTGATGCCAATTTTAATGATCATGAGAGTGCTTTTGCACTAATAGATGCGTATTACAACTGCCCACATATACATGGCTTGTATGGTTTAAGAAAAATTAATGGGTTTGTCATTTGAGAACTAACAAAAAATCACATCCAATTAGCTGTCTATATACTATGCGGAGTCAATCCCCAGTGTTTATAAATAATGAACACTGAATCTTGGTCATACCATTAAAAAGTGTATAAACTTTGCTCTGGGCCTTGGGGATGTTTAAAGCCTCCCATTAACATCTGCAATCTACAGAAATTGCATCTTCTAATAACAATCATTGACAGAACAAGTCGCATTTTCGCATTCTAAATATAAAAGAAGCACTGCCATCTCGACAATAAATCGAAATGTTCAGCCTGAACATAATAGTAAAGGTGATACACAATTGCCAACCAGGATGGACACTTTTTTTGAAATTTTAAAAAATATAAATATATATTTATATCGCAAAAATGCACAGCGGGGTTGTAGCTCAAATGGTAGAGCGCTCGCTTTGCATGCGAGAGGTACAGGGTTCGATCCCCTGCAACTCCACCAAATAAACTTTTTTCCAATCTTACATATTAATTACACATAGTTCAATTAATTATGGCTAAAGATCAATATCTAAATTTGATAGACCATTAGAACAAAGACTAGTGCACTCCACCAAATAAGCTTTTTTCCAATCTTACATATTAAATTACACATAGTTCAATTAATTATGGCTAAAGATCAATATCCAAATTTGATAGACCATTAGAACAAAGACTAGTGCACTAATTAGTTATTTTGCCAATCATAACAACTAAAAATTTTCATAAAATAATAATAAAAATCATTACATTTTAATTATGATTTAAGATCAATATCCAAATTTGATAGACTTTTAGAACGAGGACTAATGCACTAGTAAGTTATTCTACCAATAATAACAAACATTGCTTTACATAAAATAAAATAAAATATCATATTTTGACAGCACCCAACTTGCATTTTCAAGAGTAAAATGAACCCTTCGGATCTCCTATGTATCTCAAACATACAAAACAATTAATAGCACATTCTTTAAAAAACCCAGGATTAGGAAAGATCACTTCGAACTGATTGTGGATATAGTACTCTATTTACATTAGCAAGTCTTTTTTTAAAAAAACTTATTGAACAGGATATTGATTACTGAAAAAAAGCCCTGTGAGCAGAAATTATGTATTGATACAAAATTGAAGATCATTGTCTTATCCAAGCTTGATAATCTGAGACTTTGTCCAATAACTTCTGCCAGGAACCATCCGACTGGTTCTCTTTGGAAGGGTTCCAGTCGAAGTGCCCCAGCTTCATGGTCAAACTGTCACCAACTTGTGCAACATAGCCCTCGGGCAATGAACGCGACGGGCCTCAGATCAATTCAACTATTGTATCTCGAAGTCCAAAATCGTCGAAGTGATCATAGAAAATAACAGGCTGCAAGATGACACACATCTTAAGTTGCTGGTGAAATTACATACATGATTTCCAGTACAGAAATTCTAGTTTCAGTAAACATAGAAAACAGAAACATTACTTCGATTAATATTGTAGCAACAATCATATAAAGTATGTGCATTATCAAACAGAGGCTACTTAAATACAGACATAGATAGATCTGAAAGACTGAAAGAAGCTGCGTTATTGCATGTGGCACTTTTCAGCAAAACCAATAATTGCCCAAAACGAATAAGCAAGAAAAAAGTTTGATTATCACTTTGACTCTAGATAAGTGCACGTACAGTGATAATTTGATTACAACTTCCGTCTCATGATGACCATATAAATGTCCAAAAAAGTTAAAACTGAATGAACTTGCAATCTCTATGCCGACAATATATGCATATGCCATCTATGAAAACGACGATGCTTTCTCAATCTTAATTAAGAGAAAAGACTATTTTTTAATTCAATGTCAGCAAATCAGATACCACGGAATCAGTAGGGCAATAGTAATCTGTAACTTAAACTAAATAATCTACGACATTGACCTACCGTTCCAGGATGAGTGACAATACAAGCATATCCCAGGCCCAGTTTATCCCGTGGGAAAGGCCATTGTCCCTGAAATGAAGGAACGAAGTGAAAAGGAGTGTATCTCCGTCCTGTACTTTGAATGGTTTATGAAATTGACATTTGCCTATTATCTAAGAGCAACCAAAAGAAGTGGAAGTTTACGTGAGTAAACCCTCTATCATGGCTCTCCAAAAAGGTGACAGCGCGCGATGGCCATAACCCCATCACTCCTGTTGGTTTTCCTTGGGGATCTATTAGCCTCCAGTACTGATTATTCAACGAAGAATGGAGAATGCCCTACAAAAGAGGGATGCATACAGGTAGTTAATTTCTTGAATTTTGCAAAAATTCATTTACAATGCACATTACTGTCTTAGGTGTACAATCCAAACAAGTTAGTAGCCTAAGTCAATCTTGCTTAAGAAAATACTTGTATTTTGACCCCATTCATGGCTTAAGAAATCAAGAAAATACTCGTATCTAAGTAGCATCATACACGCCGAAACTGTCGATTACCTATGTTTTGACATCAAGTGCAGTTGAAGTTCATGTTAGAACTTTAATTCAATATTCTCAGAACTTTATTAACCTTATATCAAATCATCGAGTAAATAATCAAACTAGATGACGAAAGCGTACCTCAACCCATAAAAGAACTGGAGTTTTAATCTCTTCAGGTTATGGTCTTCTAAATTCAAGAAGTGTTTTCTAGAACTTGAATTCTGGACAATGAGATATCAGAACGAAAACTACTTATTGGTTCAAGGACCATAACCTCCTTATTTATATCCGTAGTTTCATAATTTCAATTCCACCCATTACGAAAGAGAAATTATGAACAAGTATCTACACATTGAATTTCACACTTTTCTAACCTTATATAATAGCATATGATACAATTCCTGATTCATGTATATATTTATATCTAATTTCCAACAATTCCGCCTGTGGCATTTATCCAATTGACAATACGCTGACAAAGACAGTTCACCGTGATACATCTGAATCTTACCAGCAGAATTATAGCAGAAGAGAATATTAAATAAAATTTTCATTGTTAAGAACAATCAATACATGCAAATGTGAGAAAATGAAGGTTCGTGTTCTGGATACTCTAAATACATCCAAACAAGCACGGCAGATGCTCAGAAAATTCTTACCTTGATTATAACATAAATTTCCCCCTTCACATGCTAAACTATCCCAATATTCGCCAATTGCAAAAGCAGGATTTGAATGTTCAATATATTCTTTGACATAGCCACCTGAGAAACCTCTGTTTATGGTAGCAAAGGACGTAAGACTAAGTTTACAGATAACAAAAAGAAAGGAACATCATCTAAAACAATTTAGTATAAAGCAGGCATCTTAGAAAGAAAAATGAAAAGATTTTGTTAAACTATTGAATAAGAAAGGGAAGAGAAGAAGATAATATGGGGGTCATAACAAAAGGTTACGCTTTGAAGTTCAACCAAATCAATGAGCTAAACTTCAAAGCTCACCATATTCCATCAATATTCTTGGCATTTGTTGGCTTTAATATATCCGTCCTGTGGTTGTAATACTTTATGTTTATGCTTTATTTAAAGTCCCAAACACATCACGACAAAATGGTTTAGATGGCTAGAGAAAGAGAAGATAATAGAAGCCGACCCTACAAAATCAAGTCTCCAGCCATCAAACCAATATTATTCCGCAGCCAATTTAACCATTACTTGGGAATGATCAATATTTGGTGCAGCATGGAAGGTGTCGCCTGTACAAAAAAGACATTAACAATTTAAAAAAATTACAAAAAACCAATTTCCTATAAGAATGTATGAGTTTAAATTTAACAGCATTATCCTTTATCTTTGGAATAAATTGGCAAGCATATATTGAAAAAAAAATTCAGGACATGCCTTTCTATGCAACCCTAGAGTAGTGTTGGGATATACACATGAACTATAACTCAGCCTAAAGAAAATGAATCATATCATAGTCTTGATCAGAGACAAAAAAGAAATGCATGATACATGCATACCACTTATGGGTTCCTGAAAATTTGGATCATCACAAACAATGGCTTCTGGTCCCCATGCAAGCTTACCACCAAAAACATTCCAGATTCCATTTGGGTTCTGAAACCATTAAACTATTTAGGGAAGACAAGTTATGAAATCAGAAGATCATAGGAACTGCAATGTGTCACTATCAGTGCAATAAGCATAATATTAAAAAGGATTACCTGAGTAACAACTCTGAAAAAGTAAGAGATGAAAAAAAGGAAACATAATGGGAAAATGACATTAAAGAAAGAGCATCACCTGCTTCTGAGCACATCGATGATTCAAAACAACATCTTCTAGAGCCTGCAGGACACAAGATCTTCATAGTTATGATAACTTGTGATAAAAAAAACTAAAATTAATAAGCCTAGAAAAAATAGGACACTGCAAAGCTGGTTATAAGGTGCTACAAAGCTAAGACCACACATTCAACTGGAAGTCATGCCAATGGTCAAACTATATCTTATTAAGAGGGGGTCAACTCTTTCCCAAGAAAAATCAAGAGGATAAAACATTAGCGCATAAAACTGAAACAATAATAAAAATAAATGGGGGTGTTATAACTACTTTTCCCAAATGAACAGACTGCTCATCAAGAGACCTTTAAATTTATATTTAATTAGCTGAATGTAATTGGATGCTCATTTTGCACTCGTATAGGAAAAATATTTCAAGACACACATGGAAAGGACTTTGATTGACCGCAACAATAATTTTCTACTCAGATAATCACTTCTATAAAAGCTCTCTGCAAAGTGGAAAAGCAGGAAATCAACAAGGTCTTTACATGAGATAGTCCGCTGGCAACTCTACTAACAATGAACTAGCACAAGAATAAAATTCCAGCTGAATGTGCTTAACAATTATAGGCTACTCATGACCGTGATTTTCAGAAAATCCATTTCATGCTTAGTGTTCTTCAACTAATTCACAGCTTTAATTTTAAAATAGTAAAAAATGATATTAAAAAAGTTCCAAAAGGTCTTGTGCATGCATTTCATCAATGCAATTTTTTAAGTTCATCTTCAGTGCCATATGCAGAATTCAGGTTGTATAGATCAGATGGCATATAGCCTGCATTTCCCTCAAAACGATAAGCTAAATCGATCTTTCACCAAAAGATAGGAATAGAAACAAAGTAAACAAGATAATATATCGATAAAATTTCTCCATCACATTTGGCAGGACTCTTCTACCAAGTTCACAAGATGTTGCAATTGTTGATTTGGTTCAGTCATTTCAATCTTAGCTTATTTTTTGGTCAGTTAGGTTGATAGTCATGATTGTGTTAATTAATGAGAGAGTAAATTTTTGGTTCTCATAACATCAACTGATAAGTCCAGTTATTTCTTCAAAAGTAATTATCCAAGTTGAAGATTACAAGCACCATCCGCACTAATATATTAGATCTTACACTAGTAGGTGTTAGAAATGGACTAATTTGGAAGATATTACAATCCGCCCATCTTGAAGAAATTCCATCCTCGGAATTCCAAACCTTGGCCTATGGCTTGTGGCGTAGCCCATGTTCAATCTTGGGTCTCACCTTTGGCCCATGGCTAGGGGCCTAGCCTACATCCAGTTCAGTCCACCATCCAATACATAACTGCAACAATGTAGACCAAGAACAACTTGATAGGCATAGTTATTTCTTAAAAAATGGTTGGCCAAGTTGAAGAATATAAACACAATTCCCACTAACATATTAGATCTTACCATAGTAGGTATTGGACGTGAGAATAATTTGAGGGATATCAAAGTTCTAACATGATATGTAGCGAAAATAGGTTCAGTCCATGAGGACATTAGTTGATTCATCAATGTGTCATCCTATGTGGTTTGAACTAACTTAGTTTTTCTACTTAGCAATGCGACTTTATATGTGGTTTAACCTAATTTAGTTCCTTTGGAGTTAATGGTATCATCTCTAGATTTTAACTCCCCTTTTTAAGCTTTTTAGATACTTAGTTATTAGATGAGTTCCTCCAACATATCAACCATCTAAACCTTATCTCAGCATTGCTGAGTCTGGAATACATGAAAAAGAAAAAAAAAGGATGAGTGTCTATGTAGATGCCTGGATACCCTTCTGGCCTTCTAATGCAACCTTTGCGAGAGTGAAAGTAAAACCAAGATTTAAGTTATTACATATCATTTTCATCGACTCATTATAACCATACACGTATTGGAACTGATTGATTAGGGGAAAGGTAGAGAAAAGCATTAAACTGGTCATTTTTCATTAGAAAGATGGTAATAGAGAAATCCTATTTAGTCATTAAAGGAATTGTGTATATAGTCAATAACTAGAAAGTTCAAATAAAATGACTGCTCAAGTATGTGCCCATGTATAGCAGCAAATGATACATTATTATATTATAATGTGGCATAAATGTGAGAAGGCCAAGAAGCATACCTTAGAGGAGCAACAGATTCTGTTGGTGGAGGGAGCCAAATGGCTGTTATACCACACTGGGACCAGTCCGCAGCTTTAGGAGCTAGCTCTAGATACCATTTCCTCCTCCAGCCTTCCCAATTAAAACCTTGAAACTTCACATTGGAACAAATCAGACAATAAAATTTGAAAGAGTTAATGTCAACTACCTCATTCAGGTTATTTAAAAGCAGCAAAGCTTCGGAGAATTTTCATTAATTAAAAAAAATAGAAGCCACCAATGAGAACAATTTTGTAGTAGCACCCATTTAATAATGTTACCCTAAACCTTTTTTTTTTTTGTGGGAATGGTTTTACAAAAAACACTCACAATTCTATCCTGGAGTTCTCTACCACTTAATTATCTTTCGCCGTGGAGCTCGCTCCAATGATTTCCGTTTTTTCTCAATAATCTCTTTCTCAATCACATGCTCAATAAGAGTATCTCCTTCCTTTGGCTTTTCCTGAGCAATAGACCACACTTCCTCAGGTCTAGGTAAGTAAAGTGACATAGGATTCTCTGATAAAGCCTTAGAAATATCAACTATCATGGGAGGCAGTTTTGGATTTTTATGTTAGAAAATTCTTGATAGAAAATAAACTGTATAAGCTTGATCGTCTTCATATCAAATCATCAAGAGAAATAAACTAGATAAAATAAAATAGCGGAAGCGTACCTGAAACTCTAAAGAAATTAGAGTCTTGACCACTTGGGTTTTGGATCTTCCAAATTCAAGACTAGTTTTCTAAACTAGAGTTCTGAACAATGGGATACAAGAACGAAAACCAGATATGAATTTGGGGACCATAACCTCCTTATTTATAGCCTGAGTTTCATAATTTCAATTCCACCCATCACAAAAGAGAAATTACGAAAATAGTATCTACACATTGAATTCCACACTTTTCTCATTGAATTCCACACCTTAATTTATGGCTCATAACCCTTAACTTTAGTAGATCAATTTAATATAGCCAACCTTATAATAATAGCATATGATACAATTCCTCATTCGTGTATATATTTATGTTCAATTTTCAACAATCTCCTACTTGGACTTAATATATACACAAAAATAATTGTACAACTTTATGAGCTCCAAACATATGCCATTATTCCAAAATAACAATCTCGTTCATTAATCAATGTCAATATAGGATCAAGGCGGTTTTCGTCACATTGTGCGTAACTAAATCTTCCATTGTTACGTACACCAACATAATCAAATGACATAGATCAAGTATGGATGTGTAGTATGAAAATTACATGTAATTTGATCTGAACATGCCTATTTTCAATTGGTCTAACCCTATGAGATCACTAAAATACCAAAATAGAGTGAACCTTAAACCAAAATACTGCAGTTCAATACAAACTCCCACTAAAGTAACATATCATCAAATGATACAATACCCAGATGAGCAACATGCTCATAAAAAACCTTGGGTAGTAAATTTTTAGTAAGCGGATCCGCAACCATGGAGTTTGTTCCAATATGTTCTATTGATACTTGACCACTCTGAACTCTTTCTTTCACAACAAGAAACTTGATCTCTATATATTTTGATTTAGATGAGCTTCTGTTGTTGTTTGAATATGACACTGCAGACTGATTGTCACAAAATATCTTAAGTAGTCTTTCAATATTATCAACAACTCGCAGCCGTGTGACAAAATTCCGTAACCATATTCCATGATTGGATGCCTCATAACAAGATATGAATTCAGCTGCTATAGTGGAAGAAGCTATAAGTGTCTGCTTAGCACTTTTTCAAGAAATAGCTCCTCCAGCAAGTAGGTAGACATAGCCAGAAGTGGATCGACAACTGTCTTGACATCTAGCAAAATCGGAATCAGAATACCCAATGATCTCAAGTTGATTTGATTTTCGATATGTAAGCACGTAATGTTTTGTTTTTTGAAGATACCTCATGACTCTTTTGGCTGCTATCTAGTGATCCAATCCTGGATTACTTAGATATCTTCCCAATATTCCAATAATATACGCAATATCTGGACGCGTACATACTTGGGCATACATAAGACTTCCTACTACTGACACATAGGGAATCTTTTGCATTTCTTGTTCTTCTATATCATTTTTGGGGCATTAATTGAGACTGAATTTGTCTCCTTTAGAAACAGGGGTATCTCCTGGTTTACAATTTTGCATGCCAAATCTTTTAAGCACATTTTTTATATATGTCTTTTGTGATAATC
>JAVDBV010081584.1:0-10754 GCA_032619315.1 Piper longum | reverse complement strand
CCCTGCAGTTCTCATCTTTTTCCTTATGTTGACAACTTGCTTCCAGTCCTTTAAATCTGCGTAGATATCAGATAAAAGCGCATATGCTGCATCATTCGTCAGTTCCAATTCTACAATCTTTTGAAATGCCATCTTCCCCAAATCTACTTGTTTATGTATTCTGCATGCACTAATCAGCACAATCCAAGCACCAACATGAGTTTTAATAGGCATGTTGTCGATGAAACAGACTGCATCATCCGTCCGACCAGCTCGCCCATGCAAATCAACCATGCATCCATAATGCTCGTGCACACACTTGAGACCACACACATTCATCATGGAATCGAAGTATTTTTCACCCTCCTCAACCAATCCAGCCATACTACATCCTCGAATAACAGAAACGAAAGTGACTTCATTTGGCACAACTCCCTCCCTCATAAGTTCAAAATACTCTAGACACATTGCCCCAGCTCCATGGACAGCTAGACCACCCAACATGCTACTCCACGTGAAGACATTCTTCTCTTTCATTTTCCAAAACACATCAATGGCTTTACCAACTTCCCCACATTTACAGTACATATCTACCATACCCCTCCCCAGCATCACACTCACTCTCACCTTTCTCATCCGAACCCAAGAAGCTATCCACTTACCCCTCCCCAATGCACCAAGCTGAGCACAGGCCGAAAGCACAGACACCAGAGAGAAATGGCAGCAACGAACTTGCCCAGAAGCGGGGGTCGTGGAGGAGGCCTTCCACGATTGCTTGGGTGTGGATTTGGTGAATGTTGGTATTGGTCTGGCATGAGTTCAGCAGGGCGAGGGTTGGGTGGGTGGGGACAGTTCTCAACCAGGAGCTCATCAAATCTGCAATTGAATTGAGAAATCAACACAATAATCTTTGCTTATTGTGTGCGTGCATGCGAGCGCGCGCAAGTCGTTTTAGTTGTGTTCGCACGCTGAATAAATAGAGATGCAATGAATGAGGAATGGATTAGGGAAGGATAGCAAATGGGAATCGTTGCCTACATTTCTGAGTTCCAAGCTAAGTAGATGAATCAAATTGACCAACAAGAACATCAAACATGCTTGATTGTCCCACCTTGCCAACGATATATGTCACACAAGACTTAAAGAAGACTGAAGTCTCAGCAACTCCTAACAATATTATTCTCAAAGGATAGTGGCCAATAATTAATTAAGAAAAGATTATTCTTGCAAAAGAACAACCAATACTGCTTGATGTAGTAAGAATTAAATCCTCATTATTCAATTACAAGACTTGTTAATTTAGCAGTCCATCACAACATGCTCAAATATGTAAACTCAAGGGAGAAGTAAACTCAAGAATGAAACAAATAGATGGCTATAATATTCAAAATCTTTAAAAAGAAAACAAGCAAAGAATTTGATAAGAAACGAGGGCTCACCGGATCAGCAGATTTAGCATTTTCCAGCTCATCTCGCCTGTGACCATAGTACAAAATAACTCAATGTGCTTCTCGAATGAAAGAATTAAATAAGACCAAAAGTCTTAAATAAAGCATCTCCACCCACTTGTAAATATGTTCCCGTTTATCTGCTGCATGATCCATTAAGGTTTTTTTTGCCCAATCCCATGCACCATGAATGCTGTCATAGTGTGGCTGATAAAAGCAAAAATTGTCTGCTAATTCTCTCCTGATGGTCATCTCCTCCAAGAATGCATCAACTGACTTAAAACACATTGAACAGCACATATCATTAGGAGTATTAACCAGGAAGTGGAAACAAATCCCAGACATTCGGGTGTGAAAAGATATTTGAAAATAATTTTTCCTTCGCAAATTAAGCACTTAATATCATTGGCTTTGAATAGATATGGTTCAGATATAATTGCCTAATAAATTGTAAAATCTCACTGTATAACTGTAGAGCAGATCAGCACAAACCTAAGTGTACATTTTTCTAAGTTTCTGTGCCTCCAAAGCACAACGTTGAGCTCAAATATGTCCAAAATGTAAATAAGGGGGCAACCCTGACAATGCCTGGGGCTTCTATATATTGTTTCTATCAAGTGAATAATTCTTCAATTTCTTTGTCAAAAATCCATTATTGCAGCCCATAAGCATCTTCATTGTAGCTTTTTCACCCGGCTTACACCAATCCAGCTCTGGCACCTCAGCTTCTTTCCTTCACCAAAAGGAAATGATAGAAACAAATACATAATTCAACAGCCAATGGTGTAATATATCCACAAATTTACGAATATTATTTTACCAACTTTAAAACAAGAGAAATAATTTCATCCCAATCTATCTCCATTGGTGGCGCACTGTCCATTTCCTATTGGGATGCTGAAATTCGGGGTATTTGATCAGATACCGAGGAAGGGCCTTGTGAATTTTTGACCGGATTGTCCTTGCACTGTACTCAAGTTTGCGTGATGCCGCCCAAACTGGAGCCACATCGTGGGCATGGACTTCATGTACGGCAATGGCATCGCCAACTTTGTCACAGACGTCATCCTTCATCTTCGTAATAACTCTGAGCGGCATGAAATCAGTAGCAAGAACCGAAGCACCCAAGTGGCTCAAGAAGTTGGGGATATTCACAGCTGCATTTCCCTTCAAGAAATTTTGGCCTCATTAGAAAATCATGAATAAAAACTAACAAGCACGAGTTGCAACAAAACAACAAAAAGAAAAAAGAAAGAAATATCCATATGAACCTGGAACAAAAAGAAGGGAACTTGCACAGTGGCAAGTGCTTTTTGGAGCTCACGCAAGCCTCTGAGCATGAAACCAAAATGCCGGGCCTTGGTGCCAAGGAGGTTGAAGACAACAGCAAAGGGCTCTGGTTACCCAAATTTAGGGAATGTAGGATTGCCCAGTTGTCATATGCTCGCCGGTCCCCGAACATCCAGTAGACAACAGGACCAATGACAGAAAGCGTCTCCTGCTTTGAGCACCCGGATTCGATCAGGATGGACCAGCTGAGCCTGCTTCACCACCTCCTCCTTCATCTTCTTGCCTTGTTAGGGTAAAGAGGCCATGGACGGTTGGTCTCTCAACAGGCTACGAGACCCAGAACTGGAGAGGAGCAGGGAGCATTGTCTTTGCCAGAGGGAAAGAGAGAGATCTGCAATGAATGAGGAATGGATTGGGGAAGGAGAGCAAATGGGAATCGTTGCCTACGTTTCTGAGTTCCAAGCTAAGTAGATGAATCAAATTGGCCAACATGAACATCAAACATGCTTGATTGAAACATCTGGTAATGAACACTACTACACTAGAATTTGATCCCCTTTGCCTTGCATCGCACCCTATAAAAAATAACATGATGAACACTTCTCGAATTAAATTGGCCAACATGAACATCAAACATGCTTGATTGGAACATCAGACAATGAACACTAAACTGCAATTTGACCAACCTTAAGTTGATATTTTGACAATTAGATGCTACTAGAGGAATAAATTAACAATGTAGGCACAAAAGTTTGGTTGGTTCGATTCACTTTCAAGTAATTTCCAACTGAACATTTTAACGAATATGAAGCTTTATTTGATTTGCATAACTAACTAGATCAAGCTTTTTCAAAACCTAACTAAGATGCTTAGTTCGATTTGCATAACTCGTTCTTTTGGCTCTAATGAAAGTTCATATTCCTACAGCTAACCTTAAGGAAAATTCAAATTATTTCAAGACCCAAACCCAAATATATGTATATGGATGTCAAACCTAAATTTAGTAAGGGGCTATTCGTTAAATTCAAAACAACAAATCCTGACAGAGAGCAATCCTACTGAAATGGACCAGGTACCGAACCTGGACGGGATATTGCGGATATCCGATTGCAACAAAAGATATGCTTCAACCCAATCCAACTACAAACCGGTTCGGTTTATAAAGAAAAGATCTAATCCTCACATTCCACTTTCGATTTTTTATTTGAAATCCAGTTATTTTAACTTGTATTTAATATAACATTGATAATAAAATATATTTTTAATATTTAATAAAATATTTTATTTATAATTTTAGAATCCAGTCGAGTGTTCGAGCCAGTTGAGCAAAATATATACTCATATTGGCTATAAATCCAATATGGTAACCGGTAAATTGGGATGAACAACTGGATCATAAGATGAGTTCGGCCATTGCAACAATGTGGCAAATATATGAAATGTTTGCCAATTTCAAAAACTCGAAGCCAAACACAATAAACCGGACGCATTAGAAAATAAAGAAATCAAAATGAGGACTGGATAACTTTTAGAATAGCTTTTTGACTAGCTGCTGAATAAACAAATTACATTAATGGATCATTATAAGTTCATAAAATGTATTAATTAATTTTAAAAAATGGGGCTCAACTTCGTCCTTTGAGTGTTCACCCTTTACATGCATGTATTGATCATAAAGCTTTACGTTAATCTTCCCATTGAACAAAATGTTCAAATACTACAAGAAGATAACTCGCTGCAGAAATCGCTTATTTAACAAATACATTTTTAAAAACCTGCATTAGAATCATGATAAATATCCCATTAGCATACTTTTATGCACCAACGAATTATTTAATTGACATAATCAGCATTAATTAGTTTAGTTCATACATTTTGATTTAGTCATATAAAAGTACTGATGTGAAAATTGAACACAAGCGCATGTATTGTATCAAGTAATAAAAATGATGAGAAAGTATCGTTCTCATGTTGAATTATCACTAAATTCTTAAATTATTCAGATTAAATTAATTAATTCTACACAAGCAATAAAGCTTATAAAACTCAATTAATTTCTGAAAATAAAATTCAAACTAAGTTATTATGCAATATCAAATAAAAAGTTAATTTCAAGTCTGCAAACAACATCACTTAGTTTTTCTTATTGAGTAAATTCGTTATTCTCACCTATAGATTATTAATATGGATTATTAACTAAAGAAATTAAATATTGATGAATATTTGTCGAATCATTGCAAAATTATCATTTGCATCCAATTTCTATATGTTCATGAAATTGAAATACAATTAAAGGCATCCCTTCAAATATATTTTTATTTCACATGTAAAGCTCTCAAAAAGTAAACAAATACTACTCTATTTAATGACAAATTTAATTCTTCTATCTATAAATAAGTGATCAGGCTGTTGAAAGCATTAAAAGCGAAATAGAATAAGTAATCAATAATAACAATCACAGTTTTGAGTTGGGTTGCCATAGGTTCGGGCCAGAACCCGACTCGATATTAGAGACCCAAACCAGGATTTTATATTGATTTAGATCGGAAGCTGACCCAAACCAGATTTAAAAAATTGGCCCGAATCAAACTCAGACAGATAATAAACATATTGCATATATTCACATATATTTACATAAAAATGCACAAAATTTTAAATATTTTATTATAATTTTTTTTACTTATAATAAACTATAATGTATTCTAGACGATGTTTAATATATATACTAAAATATATATTTAAAAATCAAAATTTAAAACAAAAATTAAATATTTTTTTGGTTCAAGTCCTTATATAGTCGGGTCCATTTAAACCCGACATAGACCCGATATGAATCACACACTATCCGAACCTCAAGGCCCGAACCCAAATAATTGGACCCAGATCCGATATTTTGGGTCAGTGGGGTCGGTACCCCGTTTACCAGGATCTGATGGCAACCCTACTATTGAGGTTGGGCACGTAATTATTATCCGGGTAAAAATGCAAGGATCGCTCTTGTCTCTTTTCTCTTTCGCATTACAAATCTTCATTCGAGTTGGTATTAAATATTTTTTGAAAATAATCCGTTTGAAGGTCTTGTAGTCAATATTTATTGTAAGACCCAATAAATGACTGGAAAACATAGCTAAGAGTATCTATTTATTCTTTAAATAACAAAACTATCATAAGAATATTTAATGGGTGGGTAATTTGCTTAAAGCTTATTGGGCAACAAATTATGCTCAATATTCTTAAACTCTCAAACAGCGACCATTGCAACATATTTAAATCCTTGTATATCACAAGAAGCTAAATAAAGGAAGGGAAAATAGATCTATTGTATCCATGTGCTTTGTCCATATAAATGCTGTACACATTGCACATATCAACTCTGAAATAGTACTATAAAAATATATTGTATGTAGTATTAATTACAAATATTCTCTTTTTAATGAGAAGAATTTTTTATAATATGCAATACAAAACTAATTCTAACTTATTATAATTTGAATGTCTTGAAATTTAGTCAAAGGATATTTCATTTTCAGTCAAAGCATGTTTATGTAAAAAATTTATAAAGTGGCATGCTCTTGTGAAAAACAACAGAAATCGGAAAAAAATTTTGAAGACACATGCAAATGGGAAAGAAATATTTCATTGTCATCTTATATTTCCTGCTATAAAAATATATAATAGAATTTTTTATAAATTTTATGTTATTTTGTTTAATTGCATTTTTATTTCTTATGAATTTTTTTCATTACACTATTTTCATGTTAGCCAAACGGACCCTTAATGAGTTTAAGTTGTAAATCTTGTGGAAATATCTTTTTACCTTTTGTCTTTAAGCCAACAAGCCTGTGAATTAAATTGACAAGGGTGGCAAGTGTGTAATATGATCAAGGTGATTATAATGTTTTTTAGGCTAGAATGAGAATTTTATAAAAATTGTGAGAATATGATTCTTACTTCATAAACTAATCTCAATAACGGGTTAATATAAATTAAATTAATGGCTATAAATGAGATTGGTAGTTTTACTTACCCAATCATCAATTTCATTAGAAACATCATCACCCTCATGGAAAATAACTTTTCTTTGCCTACATTTTTCTAATAGCACTTTCAACACAAGTAGATAGACGTCCATCAATTAGAGCAATCTACGGGAAAACAAGGGAGAGCTAGCTTACAATTTCAATATGTATAAACTTTTTATCTTTGTCACTTAAATAATATAGTTGCCAAATTGAGGGAATATATATTTACAACCCACATGATATACAATGGTAGGAGATGATTCACATTCAAACATAGCACATTCACATCAATAACACATCAACAAATAGTCCTTAATATTTAATTATATTCAATTAGATCAAATACTAATTATTTAGTAATAGTAAATAAGAAATTAGGATTTTCGAGTCAGTGCCGTAACTTTGGCTCAGAGTGTTGCGGCATTGGCACTGTCTCCCTTTGATGACGCTACGAATGCCACGACACTAATACTCCTTGCCTTCAATGTTGTGGGGTTGGCCACGCCAAACACACATACAAAACACCGAGGCCATAGCATTGGAACTCCCGATTTTCAGTGTCGTGGTGTTGGTGTCGTTTACATACTCAACATTTTGGCACTGGTTTGCAGCGTTGCGGCGTTGCCACAAACAAATAATTTGTACATAATAATTGTGCACTCAATTTCTGATTATTCTAAAAAAGGTAATTACAACATTTAACAAAATTCAATGATGAATTTTCATGCACTTAACTATTATAAATAATTTCTCCATTATAGTACAATTTAACAAGATATCATTATATAACTTACTACCAGGATTAACTAATATGTTACTTTGATTATATGCAATAAAACTTCATGTAATCACTATCCATCTATTTATCAACAATGATCCATCATGAATTTCATGAGAATAGAAGTGTTGTCAATGTTTTTAAATTAAACAAGATTAAACATGAATAAATCACTACTTCTCATGCAATCACATGTCCAATGAGTTTAATATCCGAAAACTCAAGGAACTACCCAATTCCATTGTCAAAAGGCACAATTGACAGATTCTCTTCTATCACAAATCAATCAAAAACTCATATACATTCTATTAAAGCATGATGTATGCATGCCCTACACACGAATCAACTAAAATATGACGATGTATGATGAAGAAAACGAAGAAAAGAGATGGAAATATCAAACACTAGCCATTCTTCTCTTCTCCCTAGATGGCAATGTTAGAAATTAATTATAGAGAGAGGGAAATTGATACCTCTTTAAGTTTATATTGTTGGGTCTATATTAAGTAGCGATATTTTAGCAATTTCCACACAAAAACACTAAAAATAAATAATTAAGATTTTCAATTCCTGGTTAAAAGTTAATTATAATCTGAAATAATTCTACCTAACTACTCTACCCAGACTAAGCCTCCTCGGTCTATTTTATTCAATTAAATAAATAATCAAATAAAAAATTGATCTGGCTTAGGATCTCATAGGTTGTCCCAACAAGCTATGATCCATACCCTTTCATATTTACCATTGATTGATTACTCTCGAGACTCAACAATGCTAGACTTTATATTTTTTAAATAGGTATTTAACCATATATGCTGCTCATCAAAATCCTTCAATGTAGATTGACCATATTGAATGACAAGCAACAATCAAACTGAGTGTAAACCAACCTATCAATTCGGTACGAATCTCAATTAATTTCGTTCAGTTTTCGATTTGGATGTAGACAAATTGAAAAATTAAATGACCCGAATTATCTAAAATAACAAAAATTTTCAAATATTATAAATCTCTATTTTATATTAATTATCATAGAATTATAATATTTTTGTGATGAATTTTTATTTGTTTAGTATAATACATATGTTTGGAACACTTATTGAATGATTATGTTCACAAGAAAAATGATATAATTTTGGTTAAATAATTAAACAAATATATTGTTTATAACTTATTATATAATTTGCTTATTTAGTTAGACTGAAATATTTTCAGTTTTGAGGGGAATTTGATTTGGTGTTATATACGATATTCAGAAGCTGTTATTAACCAACCCTCATGGTGCCACCTCTACCTCGCCACCTCCCTCCCCACATTGCTATTCCTCGTCTTCGCCGTCCCATTCATCTATGAGTCGCCAAGGTGGTACCTCGTTCGTGGGAAGGCATCGGAAGCTCTCCATGTCATGCACTCCATTGCCAAGACCAATGGAAAGAAGCTCCCCGAGGGAGTTGCTCTTGCCGTAGACAACTGCAACACCGACTCTAGCAAAGGAGAAGAGCAAGAAGCTGTATCTGGATCATTGGTAGATGTGGTGAGGTCGCCGGTGACAAGAATGAGGCTCATATTGTCAGTCGCCATCAACTTCCTCACCTCGGTTGTCTACTACGGATTGAGTCTCAACGTTGTCAACCTTGGAACCAATCTCTACCTCAATGTGGCTCTCAATGGGATTGCAGAAATGCCGGCCTTCACATTGACGGCCATTCTTATTGAGAGTTTCGGGAGGAAGCCTTCATATCGACAATGTGGTTTAGCGGGTTGTTCTGTCTGATTGGGAGCTTGCTAGGAGGGGAAGGTGCGTACAAGGTGTTGAGAATGGCTTGTGGGGTTTTGGGCATATTTGGGATGGCCGGGACTTACAACCTGCTGTTTGTCTATACGGTGGAGCTTTTCCCGACGGTGGTGAGGAACGCCGCACTGGGCTGCACCACCCAGGCGGTCAGATGGGGGCTATACTAGCACCTCTGGTGGTGGTTCTCGGCGGGGGACTGCCTTTTGCAGTGTTCGGAGCTTGTGGTGTCATCGGAGGATTGCTGGCATTCTACTTGCCGGAGACCATGAATTCGCGCCTCTACGACACCATGGCCGGCATCGAGGAAGGTGAAGGTGGAAGGTGAAGCAATTTGTGGAAGATGATGATAAGAAGAGCAGCAGCTTGTTTGAGCATCAACTTTGCCGAAGCTTCACTATCTTGAGTGATCATATTGTAACTTATTCAACATTATCTTGAGTGATCAAAAGCTTTCAAGTTGGATAAAGCCTTCCATGAAAATTTTAAAAATTTTAATTATTTTGATTAATTTGATTTTGAACAAAAATACCAAAAAACGTTTGAAACATTTTTGAAGTAAATTAAAGAGATATATTTTTTTTCATCAAATGTGCTCATTATAATCACAGATATATTACAAATCATTCTAAGAAGAGTCCAAATCGCCTCAAGCGCTCTTCCCTCCTGTGAATTATAGCCACACTCTGGACAAGGCCAATGTTTATTTGATAATGCTCATGATTTGGGAGCACTGAACTACATTTACTTGTTTTATACATATAATTAATAAACATGAATTTTTTTTTATAAGTAAGACCTCTACGAAGAGCTCTTGTATGTTAAATAATCGAGGAGTGACCCATACTGCTTCTTTAGACAAGATACAATGTGAATCACAATTCTTCACTATCTGTGAGAGAACTCTCAGGACATTAATTATTTGGGAGGAACTTTGACCGAATCAAAGTAATAAATTTTGAACATTAATTTTGCTCATTTAAAATGTAATAGTTGACAAAAAAATACTCTTGTATTGAAAATCAAATACAAAAATAAAACTCTCATTTTCTTCTCCAAATAACCTCTCACAACTCAATTATGAAATCTTACAATGCAGAACTTCTTTTCTCTCTTATTTTTTTTTTGTTGTTTACAACACACAATGAGAGGGGGTATTTATACTAACTCAAAATTAATACAAACCACAAAAACACACCTAACATATACCTAACATTGACTTATACATTCAATAAAAACCACACCTAACACATACCTAACATTGACTTATACATTCAATAAAAACCACTCACCTAACACATACCAATTTCAACAATCTCACCAACCATTGACTTGTAATTTATCATATGTAAAACATTAGAAGCTTCTTTGAATTAGGCTTCATTGTTTTGGATTGAGTTTTATAAAACAAGTTTATATTTCAACACTTCCCCTTAAACTTGTTT
>JAVDBV010081575.1:0-22426 GCA_032619315.1 Piper longum | reverse complement strand
TTGTCCTTGTTTTTCAAGTCTTTCCTGAGCTTCCAACAATCCTTTTTGATATGACCTGCCTTGTCACAATAATAACACTTCAAGTGCTTCATGGATTTAGACCTTCCTCGACTGTTGTCCCTTCTGTTAATGTCTCTATTTTTTATCTACCCCTTGCCTCTTCTGACACTAATGCATGAGACCCTGTAGTTGGTAGAGATTTTCTTCTCACCTCTTCATTCAGTAAACTGCTTGTTACCATGTCTATTGTGAGTTTTCCGTCCAGAGCAGCATTGCTCAAAGAGATCACCAATGTTTCCCAACTTTCTGGCAAAGTGTTGAGGAGCAGGATAGCTTGCCATTCCTCATCTAGAATCATCTTCATCCTGACAAGTTGAGTAATAATACTCTTCATCTCATTAAGATGCTCACTTATGTCGCTTCCATCCTTATACCTCAAATTCACTAATTTCCTTATCAAAAGTGTTTTGTTGTCACCAGTATTCCTCTCATAACTTCCTGGAGTTTATCCCATATCGCTTTTGAGGATGTCAATTCAGAAACATGATGATACACCACTTCATCTACCCATTGTCTCAAACAAGCCATAGCCTTCCTATCCAACTTATTCTAGTCTTTATCAGTCACCTCTACCGGTTTCTTAATCATTTTTCCTTTCCAATAGTGCCAGTTACCAGGCCCTTTACGAGATATCATCTTAACATGCTTCTCATCAGCCATCTTGTTGAAATATAAATCACAAATACACCAATTAGGCTCTTAGAAATTTCGTCGAACACCTAAAAGGCAATAAATATCCAATCCAAAAATTTGCTACTAACAAATCAACCTAGCTCTGATACCACTTGTTGGCTCTGATACCACTTGTTGGGCCCTTAGGGCTTCTCTTAATCCAAAAGCTAGCTTGAGAATTAAGACTTTCCCATTAGCTTATATACAAGTCACCGGTTGCCTCCAAATGAAATGTGGGATTAACCCGCTAGTTTGAGAATTAAGGCTTTCTTATTAACTTATATACAAGTCACCGGTTACTTTCAAATGAAATATGGGATTAACCCAACACTCCCGTGCAAAACTCATTGCCACCGCGCCTCCACTAAATAAATGCCAGGAAAATGCCGTCGGAGAATGTGCCGGATGATGCATCGCTGTTTACTGGGTTTAGAGTTGGATAGAGACGATGGTAAGAAGGTAAATGCATAAAATAATTTTTTAGGAGGCAAAGTGCCCAGGCCGTCTGATTATATCCGACACCTATGATTTGAAGTAGCTCACATAAGTCTTTAAAGCTATATCTCATCGGTTAAAGCATGTAGTTATTGCTCCGACTCAGCTTAACCTATATTAGAGGGTGTATCAATTGATAAAGAAAACAAAGTATCTGCTAATCTTGATTGATAAAGAAAACAAAGTATCTGCTAATCTTGACTTTAAGACACATGGTTTATCATATTCTGGAGCTGATAACAAAAAATCGAAAAGTCATGATCTCATAACCACTATGCGGGTCATCTCAACATTATGTCATGGAGGGTCCTGCATTCCCGTCAAAGAGACAGCATTGATCACCGCATCTCACTGCTTTATGACTAGACTTCCCTCCATTATTGTGTAAAGGAATATATATCTTTTGCATGAACTTCAACAAGAACCATTAATCTTAGAAGATAAAGCACCAGAAGACTGACTAACCCAGAAAAGCTTACCAATTATCAAGTGAAATATATGCAAATATCAATCAATCATGCAATCGTGCATCACATGAATATTAGCAATTTATAAGCTGTACACATACATTTAGCACATATACTTTGCATAGTCAATTGTGCTCGCTAGCTAGCTATAGCTGCATGCCCTCATCACCATGACTTTCCAAGAGGAGCCTTGTGTTGATCATCAAGAACAGCATTATCTGATCTTCCGAAGAAAGAAAATCACCGTGGCCAACTTGATGGCCCTTTTCCTACTACGAAAGAGCTTGGTGGACTGCGAATTCGTCGAGTGCTCTGAGTCTACCAAGCGCCAGTTCGCCCATGCCCGGCCCTCTGTCTTGCTCCACAATTGGCTCAAAGGTATAGACGAAGTCATCTTTTATCAATCGATGGACGTAAGCTTAGCGTCTTCGAACGTAGTAATTATGTTTTTATCTGAGTCATAAAATGAACGATCGACCCACAAAGATTGTATAGAGGGAAGTATAATTCATGATCAGATAATTTGCTAGCTTATGGAGCTTGGTACGATAACACATCCTTTTGTATAAAATTCTTGCTAAAATTAAAGCACATGTATTCTTAGTTTAAAATCTTCAATTTACTCCAAAAAAATCCCCACAGTAACTAAACAAATATTCGAGCCAATTTCATAACCTAATTTGAATTGAAGAGTGATACCAAATTAATCTACCTTTTGGTGTCATATAAGTTGGCATATTCATCACGGTTAGGAGCTCCATATATGTCAAGTAGGGTCATCAAGAATATATATTGTCCCAGTCATCAATATAGATATGATCACTATCATCAAAGAAATAAACTCTTTAAATCTGAGTCAAGCAATAAACTCTTTAAATCATCATTAATGCCTGTAGTTGAGCCAAATAAGATTTGAAAGTTATACACTACAAAAACAATGACTTTTTCCCACACTTTATTGAAATGCTCGTGGAGAAAAGTATCACTTCTTCTCACGCTTTCTTCTATAAATTTTGTTCTAAAGTCTAGATTTCCTTTGTTTTAAGTTATTAATTTTCTATTTCATTTGTCTCAACGCCCAAAGTGGCATGGAGAAAAGTACATAGTGCTGGATAACATGCTTTTTGGCATGAAAAAACAGTGAAAATTTAACACAAACTTGCCTTAAAATACACTTTAAAAAATCAAGTTACATCTCCACAACTAGAAGTGGCACGCTTGGAAACACGTACAAAAAATTTTGGCTATTTCTTCATATTAATTTTTAACAAATATAGAGCTTCGAAATAAATTTGTCATTACTAATATCCCGTTTTTTTGTAATGAAATTAATTTAGAGATACTCCGTTATAATAGATTGCACCATTTGCATATCTTCAATCAACTGCCACCCGCAAAGGCCGGACAGTTTTGCTTTGCTTTTTTTAAAAAAAACTTAATAAATGTTTATTTTAAGTTCCCATGCAGGATCAGTAGTGAAACCCAAGATAGGAAATGCACATTATCGCTCCATCTATGCATACTTAAATCATAGGATTGATTTTAATTACAATCCCCCCATTTTGGTTGGTGATGATCAAAGCGATAACCCGCCAATAGCGAAGCTGCTTGATCCCTACTTGATGGCCTCAAAGATTGCCTACGAGAACGAAATGTACATCCAAAGTGTAGTCACCCAACGTTGAACAGTCATCACAAGTCACGTTTTTTAACCAAAACAAAATCACACCCAATTACCTAATGTTGTTTCAGACATCTGATCATCAAGTACCATTATCTAAAGCTAATTTGACATGTTATTTTGATCTCGTCTTGGCCATTTTGAACTCAAGAAGACGCACTTCGAGCGGTTCTTCAACTGTTTCAAGGAGAAGCAAACTAGCCCTAACAATAACTAAAATTCATCTCTAACTTGATGTCATAATTTTGAAGTTTGTAGAATGTCCCGTAAGGAATCCGAAATAATACTAATTCAAATTGTCCATTAGGAACCCAGGCCTTCATATTACTCGACAAGGCAGCAGATGCTTCGGTGAGTGTAGTGGCCTTCAGAGGCATCGAGCTGTTCAGCTCCACGGACTGGCTGACAGACTTCCATCTCTCATGGACATCCATGCTCACCCATGGCAAAGCCTACGCCGGCTTTTGGATGGCACTAGGTTTGCAACACGAGAGAGACTTCCAACATGGTTGGCCCAAGAATTGCAAGCAAACAGAGCACTGCAAGAAACCCATCGGATACTACGCCATTAGAGACACTCTCAAGTCATTGCTTGCCATGCACAAGGATGCCCAGATAGTGTTCACAGGTCATAGCCTTGGTGGCGCCCTCTCCAGCGTCCTTCCCTACGTACTCATTCTGGATAAGGAGGAGATATTGGGGAGTACGAGGGGTGTTGTCACCTTTGGGCAGCCAAGAGTTGGGGATGAAGCTTTTGCCAATTTCATGGCGGAAAGAGGGATGAAATATGTGCTGGTGGGAACTTCAGGGTGGTGTTCCGATATGATCTGGCCCCGAGAGTCGCCTTGGATGATCCAATCTTCCAGTTTAAGCATTATGGGCGCTGCCCCACTATAGCAGTTGGTATGATGGAGAGGTAACTATAGATGTACGCCCACCGTTACAAATCATGTTAAATGCTAATCATATATTATTTTTTGATTAGTTTGTTATACATGCATGGATGCATGGCAGGTGTCACAGTTCTAGTCCATGGACGAGACAGGACTAGGATTTGGTAGTTGTTCCTAGGGTTCCCGTATCCAAGAGAGGTGGTCGGAGCATCTCGGTGGTAAAAACAACCTACCACACTAATTCGTGTTATGCCGACAGTCCATGCGGCTGATGTATCGGTAACGCGTACCGAGCATGGGGCCGTGTCGGGACCAAAAAACCTCATAACGGGTATGGTGCATGATGTAGCGGTAGCCGAGTGCTGGTAACCAAGCACCATCGGCTAGGCATCACGAACATGGGTCGTGCATGACCGATCAGTTGTACCGAGCAAAGACCAGGCATGATCGATCACTAGTGCCGAGCGCATATCGAGGGGTAAGCAATGAGCGGTATCGGGTCTCGGCGTGATCGGTACGAGTAGCGGCACTGGGTTGCGGCAAGTACGGGTAGCGCGTATGGTGATCGATAGCGGTACCGAGAACTAGCGCTAGCACGTATCAGCATTTGGAGCAGTCTGCGTGTTCGAGCGTGCGAGCAGTCCTGGTACTTGGAGCGATATTGAGCGCTATCGGTAGCGAGTACCGGTACTCAGGATTGGTGACCGGTACCCGGTAGCGATACTTGTGGGCGTGATCGGTAACTAAATACTGGTATTTGGAGCGGTACCCAGTCCCGTACGGTGTCGAGTGCCGATGAGTAGCGGTACTTGAGTTCCGACATTCTGGTCGGAAATTGCCACAACGCCGGGAGGGTGGAACTCTTGGGTTCGATTGCTGGAATTGGGTAAACCATGGGTGGAACTTGGCCAGCGGTGCAACCAATTTACAAATAACGATCATGGCAGATTCGGAATCTTTTATCCAATGGCGAATTGGATAAAACAATATCCTTGGAGATAAAGATGGAATCAAATCCAAAGAGTATCTTGAGGAATTCAAGATAAACACGGGCAGATAAATATAAGTATCTACTGGTGTCTTCACATTGAAGGGGATGACAATTGGTTTTCTGCACTTGAGAGGAGAAAACTCGAGTTGTGGAGAGAACGAATGGGAGATTGTGTGAGAGTGCTGTGTGGAGAAGTACTCACCGAGATCCATTGTGGGTGGTGGAGTTACTGTAGCCAGACCTTCACGTCGAAGGGGTAGAACTTCACAATTACTTGGAGTGGTCGTCTTCCAAGGGATCGAAGTACATAATACTTGTTCGACAACCTTAGTGTTTTTTATATTTGAGTAAATTACATGTGACAAGTTGAACCAAGGGGTGAGACTTGGGGTTGTACGGTGAGGATTATATGTGATAGGGGTTTCTCTTAATTCTCACGGATTCCTTGTTGTATAAGAGACCTCCGTTGTGGGGTTTGCATGTCCACAACGAGCAAGTAGTCAGGGGTGTGATTACTTGTGTATTCTTTTATTCATTGATTGGAATAAAGGTTGGAATCGAGGTTTCGTAATAGGCCAGAGTCGACATCGGGTTTGGTTACTTAGTCGAGTTCGGTGGGATTCCGAGAACTCGACATACCGTGCATCGGATAGCGGTATCGGTGGTGTCGGATGTGCTGGGTATTGACTTGGCGTAGTGATACTCGTGTTGGTGATTTATCGGTATTGCGTGTGCGTGTGTTGATTGTGCGGAATTGCTGTTTACAGGTAGCCGATAGCCTGTTGGGCGCACTAGGCAGTTCAGGTGCGACTAGCAGTTCGGTAGTGATATATTGATGTTACTGTTTTCAGGATCGCAATGACTGTTTTCGTTGTGTACTTAAGGTTGATTGATATTTTCAAGAAGGAAATAACCGCACGTGGTATCTTTTAGGGCAAAAAATTATACCCTAAAAATAGCCCCATGACAACAGGTGATGGAGGAGGCTAACAAGAACTACTTGAGCCCAAAGCATTTGGTACCCATGTACACCAATCCATTTGTAGATTTGATTGGGGGAATTGTAGCAGGGGAAACACAAGGAGAAGACTTCAGAGAAAGCCGTCTCTCTCTGTTTTTAAGGTTTGTGGGGCTGCTTCTTCCAGGAGTGGCCTCCCACAGTCCACAGTCCAAGAGACTGTTAATGCAGTTAGGCTGGGTAAGATCAGATGTAGCATTGATCATAAGATGGTATCCATGAAGATTGCATGATGTATCACTGCAAGATGTGTGGCACAAAGCTCGCTCAATTCTACCTAGACCATAGCATGTAAAATAGCATTGGTTAACGCAGATAAAGCTTGTTGCGTGTTGGTGTCACCACTTGAGAGTCCAATTCCATTCCCGGGGGCGAAACACTCGCAAAAGGTAACTTTAGTAGACATGAATAATATAGATTACAGTCTTGTATTACGTTGGACCAACGAACTTTCTTATATTGAAGTGATGTAGAATTTTAAATCGTGTACCAATGATAACACAGATTATAATTAGTATATATTAGCTTAATTAATATACAAACAATTGCATTAAGAAAGCAAGAAAACATTAACTTGGGAAAAAAACTATTAATTATATAAAGGTCCCATCTGATTTATGCATGCAGTACTTACCACGATAACTAATAATATCACAACTTATTTAAACTATATATTCCCATTCAATAAGGTCTAAAACCCATTGTTAGGTTACAGTAAATTATATATTATATTCTCTAACCCATAAGGAGTTCTAATATTGGTTTTAACAAAAAAAGAATAAATCGTTCTGATGTTATGTAAACAGTTTTTAAAATGGAAAAATGACAAATTGACAATTTCAAGCGATGAATCATATCGTCCTCCAAACCAATCTTCATCAGAAATAAAAACTCACCAGCTATGTTGCCTTGCCCTCTTCAACATCCTAACTCAACGGGTTTTGAACGGTTGCTTCATAATAACACAAAAACTCACCGTCAAGGCTCACAACAGTATAAGGTCAAAGAAAAAAAAAATCTCACAAAAGAATATACAACCAAATAATTTTTTTTTTTAAATGCCTTCCTAGCATTACCAACTGCGCAGACCACAGTGGAAGCGTGCAGCAAGCAATATGACAACTTTGATAACACCCTCCTACGAAGTAACGAAATAATAATTTTTGTTTCCAATGATGAACTAAGTATAATTACTAACAGATAAGGATAAATAAATAAATTAATTAATAGATACAAAGTGGCTTCTTTATTGTACTGGTACAGAAGCTCATTCCATACATAGTAATAGTATCAATCATCTCAGACGGGCATTCTATCCCTTCGGATGCAGTATTAAACTTCTGTTTATGCGTGAATATGCAGAATGAAAACCTAGCAGTTCCTCCCATCACAAGAAGGCATAAACAGTTTGCATGGAAAGCTTCCTCAACACTACAGAATGAAAGGAATACCTCAGATCGTTGTAGATGAAGAGAGAAAATGAAATGGGAAGCGCTACTGTTCCAAGGGTATGTCAGATTTTAAATCCAGCTCCAATGGAAAATACAGGAGAAGAGTGCCTTCAAGAAATTTTTGGGCAGTAGGCATTTATGAACTAGAATAAAAGATGGCAGATTCCAAAGACAGCCAATTTGGTCTGAGAGAACCCTGCTTCTTCAAGGAAAAATCATTTGGAAAATATAGACAGAGGCAGAGAGATATATGTGGTAATGACCCTTCTATATGACGGATAGATTAAGCTCATTCTGGAGTTGCGACCACAAATAAAGCTGCTGGGTTCTCCAGAAGAAAGAAATACTATTGATTAATAACCAGTTTTAATGGTTTAGCTGCCCTGACCTCCTTTACTAGAGGAAACAGAACTCCTGCGTTCATGAGATTCAGAAACAGGCCTAGCAGTGTTATCAGAAGATATGCCAGAAACAAATGGAGAATCACCCTGCGACCCAGAAGGCCTTGGTTCAGAGGGCAGGGATGGGATGATCGCCGAAGTTTGTGTTGATCCAACCAAATAAGAACTCATTGGCATTGGTATGAAAGGATGCGAAGGTGCCGGATGAGTGTAGCTCAGCGTTTCCATTGGATGATCATATCTGCAGGTAGGACCAAACTTACATATCCCGTGTTGTGTATAGTATATACAGCGTGGAGCGCCCTGTCAATAAACAAAGAGGCAAGACTCAACGAAAACAATATTTCCAAATACATTATTAAGTAGTAAATGGCAGGAAATGAAATTGTAAACCAAAATAAAGACTACAGTGAACATCAGAAGTTGCCAAAGCCACCATGCCACTCCAACCAATGCCTTACAAGCAATAATTAAAGGTCAGATAAGCAAGGAAAAGTCAGTAAAGTGAATGATATGTTGTTCTGCACAATTTAGCCAAAACAGTGAATACGTTAGAGTTATCAAAGCAATATATGAATGCAGAAAATAAGCCCAGCTTGTAAACACAACGGAAATGGAAGGCAGGTAAAGTGCCAAAACAAATACTATCAGAAGTACACAATGAATTATACACATTCCCAAGCATTCATAATAATTATTGAATAAGTGCAGAGCACTATATAGCGAACATATTGATTTCAAACTGTGATTGAGAGCAACAAACATCACTTAGAAATCAAGTGTATAAGAAAAACAGGCAAATACATATAATCTATTCTATTTTTAGAACCTGAAGGTTCATTCTGGAAGATGGGCATGGAGAATAACGTCAAAGATAGAAAGAATCATAATTGCAGCTACAAAGGCATTACAACGATATTCATCACACAGGCAAAACTGCAGTTTGTCTCCTTAAGATAGAAAAAATATTTCAACAGCTAATAGCAAGTAATTTGACCAAGGAAATTTTATTTTCTTGTATTAACAAGCTCTTGTACACCATATATTGAAGCTATGCCACGCCATCAACAGAATGAAGCTAAAAAGAAAACAGAAACACAATGTTGAATTAATATACTGGACTAACTGAAGTAAACATTGAGCCATATGATTAAATTTCTCCAATGGGTGATAACCTATAAGCCACTACATAGTCATTTTAAACTTCATAGCATTAGTAAACATGAAGAGACGATTAAAAAAAAAAAAAAAAAAAGGGAAACCCAAAGTTAAGAAGATATAATTAAACATGAAATTATCATTTGAGTATAGAAATCATTGATTACAGTCCTCAACATGCTACTGTCTGTTGCTTGCAAGTCCCAAATCAATCATGGACTAAATTATATGCAGATTGACAGAGTGTGTGGACCAGAAACAAGGCAAAAACTCTTTTTAAATCTGAACAATGTTAGTTAGTTTGATGTAAGCAATTAAGGCAGATAAACAATTATAAACAAATTGCAAATAGAAAACAGAAGAGAATAAATGGATGTACAATATGCCTACCGGACGAACAGGAAGGCCAATGGGGCTCAAGGTGCTCGTCGCCCTTGTTATTGCCAAATTTCTGGGATGATGATATTTACAGGTGGATCCATACTTACAATCTCCAGTTCTCATATAATATTGGCACACAGGCTCCTCGGGTCTCTCGGGGAAAACGTTTCCCCTTTGGTTACTGCTTGATGGAGCCTCACCTCCAAATTGTCCTTGATATGAAGAAGCTCCTAATGATAAGCGATGTGTTAAGCCAAAGGAGGAACCTGCTACATTTTGTGCAGCAGGCGAAGCAACTGGACTTACAGGAGGCTGTTTTAGATTGAAAAGAGAAGGAGCATCAATAAAATTGTGACAGGATCAAACTATTCAAATGTGAATTTCACAAAATATAATGGTAGAGGTAAGAGAAATAGTATTATACTAACTGGATAAGCAGTTAGACTTGGCACTGGCACCATCCCAGGCGAAATCATGACAGTGCCATAAGGCCCTTGAAAATAGGACCCAGGTACTAGAGGTGGTCTTGCAAGTTGCCAGTTTGTTACTCCGCCATATTGTAAAGGCACAGAAGACTGCATTTGAGGATAAAGTGCTGATGCAGGTGTTGCTGTTGGAGCATCAGATACCTGTGGATGATGGAATTTGCAGGTAACACCAAACTTGCAATGCCCAGTTTTCATATAGTACGAACATTCTTTCTCACCCTGCGAATTTAAGGCTGAAGGGTTAATCACGCTAGATAAACACAACTTTGCAAATGGTTCAGATAAATACTAACAGGTCGGATTGGGTATCCCAAATAATTAAATTCCACCGGAGCAAATATTCCCTCCCCCTGTTTTGGATGGTGATACTTGCACGTAGCTCCGTATTTGCAAGCCCCTGTCTTCATATAATACTGCCGTAGAAAAAAAAATTAGTAAAACAGACATGAGACAATATACATGTAGATCAGCATCTCTTTACACTTAAAGGCTAAAGCAACAGACGCCAAACACAGATCACACCCGTGGCATCTAGCAAAGAATAAAGTAGGTTTTTGTCTTATTGGACACATATACAGCAAGCATACTTCACATGCCAAATACCAGAAATCCGAAACCAATCCAAGGCTGAAAACATGTGATAGCATACCTGACAGACTGGTTGACCCAGCCGCTCAGGATACTCTCCACCCTCCACCGCCTGCAAATCAAACCAAATACACTCGTATTATCAATAAAAGAAATCTAGGTCTGACACGAATCCATCCCCATATCAAACTCCCCATCGTCAACAACGCACATTTTCACCACCCATAAGAACAATCACGACAAGCAACCATAAACAGAACAATTTTAAGAAGGAAAGGGGAAAAAAAAGTAAAAAAAAAAAAATCATCTTTTCCCCCAATCTTCCATAAGAATAGTATGACTAATATGCAACCGAAATGCTCGAATTGATCACAAAGCAAGCACCTGCCAACGATCCCGGGGATGGTTGTAGCGGCACCTAACGCCGTACCCACAAAACCCTGTTCTCATATAGTAGACGCAATCCTGCTCACCAGGCCGCTCCGGGTACAAATGCCGGCCTTCCAAGCTCGGTTGCCACACCGATTCTACAATGCAAGCCAACAAACAATCAGAAACACCCCAACACCACCAAATTGCACCGCCCCACCACCACCACACACCAAACACAAGCTCACACCAAGCGACCAAAATTCCAACAAAGACAGAGCAACAGACCTTCAATCCCCGTCCCCGAAGGCGGATTCTCCGTCGGAGAATCAGGCGGCAGCCCCTCCGGCCTCGCCCGGCCTCTCTCCTGCATCCCCGGCAGCTGCTCTTCTGACGGCGGAGCTGGCACCCTCGATTCAGTCTCCGACTTATCTCACCTTACTACCCGGCGGGGCAAGACGGATGCTCCGATCGGCGGCGACGGCGGTGGAGGTGGGAAGGGGGTGGGTGAAGGAGGAGGGGGGGGGATCGGTACAGCGTTTGGACGATCTTCGAATCGGGCCCTCCACTCTCGGGGCTGGTGGGTTTGTTTCGGCTTTTTTCTCTATGCCCGCCAAACCCCCAGTCTTTGCCTTTCAGGGGATTCTTTATTAGTTTATTAGCACACACGGACAACGCCCACTTCGTTGGAGAATTCTTTTTATGGACTTCCGTGTCCACTCTAATTTTATTAATTTATCCTTTTTTTAATCCAAACCCCTTATATTATGCTAAACATACAATGGTTAATTCTGATCTCGCACTGGTTAGTTTTATAGGAATATCAATACTTAGTTAATTTTTTTAAATTATTATTATTATTTATTTATTAAGCGTCTGATTATAATTATGCTCCGACTAGAAATTTAAAAATATTGATAAACTTTCGTGTATTTATAATTATACTATGAGAATTAATTTTTTTTATTTATTAATAATATATACTTATTTTAATTTTTTATATATTTTTATTGATTGATTTATTTATTATATTATTATTATTATTATTATTTTCTACTAAGAAAATACTTAGAGTATTGTTTTATCCAAACTAAAAATCTTAAAAACTTTTCCTTTTAATTATTAAATTTTTTAACTTATTGACATTGAAATTATTTTAATATGTATCCACCTGTGCTTTTTTGTTGAAATCAACTAAATATTTATAATTTTTGTTTTAAAAATAATATAATAATACATTACGAAATTAATTATATATTCTTAACATATATTATTGTTGAGTTTCAAATATACTTGGCATATTGCACAAGTCTCTAGCTAGTTTACAATAATGCTTTTAATTTTTTTTTTATCATATCACGTTTTAACCTTTGTTGATTCTACCCATGCGGACTCATTAATATTTATTTTATTTGATATTATCATTATTATTAATGTTTTTATCATTAAAATATTAGACTATAATTTTACCTAAATTAGGAATTTCAAATCATTGATAAATTATAATATATTTATATTGATACCACTCAAATTAAAGTTTGTTATTTAATAACGCATACTTAATTTATATTTTCATATTTATTTATTTATTGTTATTTAATGTTAAGAATAATTTAGAGTGCAATTTTATTTAAAACAAAAAAATTTTAAAAATAAATTCTATTTAATTATTAAAATTTTCTACTTGTAAAAATTAAAATAATTTAAATATATGTATACAAGTATATTTATTATTAAAACGAAGTGCATATTTAATTTTTTATTAAAAATAACTTAATAATCACTTTTTAAAATTAATTTTTTATATTTTAATATATATATATATATAATAAAAAATTTCAAATACACCTTGTGCATCGTGCGAGTCTTTGGCTAATTGTTAGGTAATGAGATAATAAGAGCTAATTATCATAAAATGGAGAAAATTTAAATTATCTATATTATCTTTGGGAGTTAAATTTAGCAAAAATAATTAAAATATTAAATCAATTTACTTGACCTTATCACTAACCAAACCTAACCACCCAAGGCCGAGGGGCATTGCTAGCCAAGTTTGGCTACCCAAGGACCCAAGATGATCAAATCTGATTGCTTTTGATCTTATCATTTATTAATATTAAACTTCTTAATAGTCAAATGTGTATTATTGGGTGGCTGATTTTTTCCCTTAATTTTTACTTAAATCCGAAGTTAAAATTAAAAATTGAATATTTTTATTATCTTTATATATGTTACCAATTATTTTGATGGGCACTGTATTCTAATTACCATGTAGGTGTGGCGTAGATCTTTTTTTTTTGTTTAGACGTGTGGCATGGATTTTAAATATTATATATGAACGCGCAAGTACATATATATAATAATGGAAATTATAAGGGCGTTATTTATATTTAATTTTTAGTTACTATTGTCTGAACAGGGTTTTCGATGTGGCGGCAGATAAATTTGTTTTTTTCTGAGGAAAAAAAAAGGTTGAATAGGTTACTACAGTAATTGCTTAATATGGACTTGGGGGAAAAAAAGCAACATTTTTTAAAAAAAATAAAAAAGCATGCAATATATGAGAGTAAATAGGTGGGTGTGAAATACGCCACTGTCGTTGTCCGGAATTACGGAAGTGTCACGGTTGGTGAAGATTCTTGTGCTCCAGTGGTCGGAGTCAAGACAACATCACACCGACACTCTTAACCCCCTCCAATTGGATCTTTAAATGTGTCATGCCATTGTCACCAAAATGTGGGCCCAACCAAATTCCTTTTTTTAATATATATATATATATATATATATAATTATTTTTTTATGAATATCTACATTAACTAATAACTATTGAGTGACAATCTGAACAGAAATGGGAAAGGGGGTGATGGGTTTTGGTTCGTGAATTACTTTTAGAGTTTTGTCTGCTTCCATCCACCAAATATAGGTTTGAGAATAATTGATCTAATTCTAAGAAATGAGAGTCATTGTTTCGTGTTTTTTTAGTTCGACACTAGAATTGATAATTATGATTCACATGCTCAACTCATTATTGTCTTTATTTACCACCAGAATAAACAATAATTAAAATCTTTCAAATCTCAGGAGGGGGACGTGGCGTAATTAAACAACTATTATTAATAGGAGCACTTATGTCGAGCATTATCTAAACTAATCTCACCGTTTAAGCTAAATTTATAAACCAAAACTAACTATTTATTATTTAATTTTAAATCCATAATAATAAACCCAATCATTTAATGTTGAGACAAAATGAGTTTTACAAATATTTCATAAGAAATATTTTAAAAATATAAATAAAATATTTTTTAGTTTTGTTAATAAATATTAGCTTTAAAAGCTAATGATTTAAATTATAATTTAAAAATCAAGAAATATTACTTATCATCTTATTATCAAGTCCGATCATTTATAATCGTATATTTATTTTTCTTAAATCAAAATATCTTATTAATTCTCTAAAATTTTATTATTAGGATTTCAACCCCTTGGATTTGACGGTACCTCGACCTGACTGACACCTCTAGTCGTTAATGTTTGTTAATTAAAGTTAAATGAGCATTAATATTGGGCAATAGGTCGATACATGCCTAACTCGGTCTGTACCGGCCGGCTTACGATTCCATTTTCTCCGGGGACGCTTGGAATCGGCCGATTTACAACTAGGGTCCACGAAGGACAGCCAAGCATATCTCGTCCACCGTGACTCAAGAGGGGGCCGAAGAACAACTCGTGAGTTGCAAACTCGTCGCCGAGTCGTTCACATCGCCTCTCTAGAGTCTTAATCTTCCCACACCTCCCCCACCTCAGCGCTCCACCCTCGCCGCCGTAGAAACCCTCGCGTCCGCCTTCACGGCGCAGCTCCCATCTGCTCTATCCAACAGGCCAACCGTATCTTCCACATTCCCCGCCGCCCCTTCTTTCAAGCCCGCGAGACTTGTCTGCATGGCGGTATGACACCTCCCAACCACATCAGTTTACTTAGCTCCCGACTATAAAACGTAGACTTGCTTCCATAGCTACACACTCACCTTTATCTCATTTACTTGTGCATTATCTGGTTTTGAGCACGAATGACCATTTCTCTATACCATGCTCGTCCTTGAAAAATTAGTTACTTGTTAGTTTCGAAAATTGGTGACAAGAGTGATTAAAATAATTTGGAATAGAAAAAATAAGAATATGCGATGGTTTTTGTTGAATAATTCAGTCGGTTACCAGCTATTGGACCCACCTGTGTTGATTTGGGATCAATGTTCAAGAGCTGTCGTCTCCCATCTTCAATTAAGTTTTAATCCATTTTGTTTTCTTTACTAGTGCGGAAACTGACATCGAGGATGGATAAGGATTCTCAATGAAACGTTTAGTTTGAGAATCTGATTATTAGATAGTAGCATTTTGGACCATAAACCGTGTTGATTTTGTACAGTTGGTGGACCACTGATTGTAATTTTGTTGAAGATGGAAACAGAAGGAAAGTGGAGATCAAGAACCATCACTTGTTTTTTTTTTTCAATTCCTGTAGGCCTGTTTTGTTTTATTGACTTGTGCATAAACTGGTTTTGACCATGGATAAGCATTTTTATGTGCCACATTTTTCGTTACGAACTTAAACATTATCTATTAGTTAATTGGACTCCAAAAATGCATTGCTTTCTCACAGTAGGTGAAACAGTGGGTGAAATTTTATTTAAGAAGGCAGAAGAAGGAAGGTGGGGAGAAATGAGAATGAAGCAGAAGAGGAGTCCGATCCTTTGTCCTATGCAATCACTATTATCCCATTGTTGTTCTATTTACTTGGGCATAAACGAGTTTCAAGCATGAATGAGCATTTTCCTATTCGATAGGTTGAGAATTGTATTATTATTTAGCAGAACAGGCAGGAAGTTCTTAATTGGACTCTAAAATGAGTTGCTTTCACACAATTGGTGAAGCAGTGATCAAAATTTTGTCAGAGAGAATAGAAAAAAGTGGAGAGCCAAGGATTATAACCCCATTTTGTTTTTCTGGCCCGTGTGTAAACTGGTTTCAACCATGTGTAAGGATTTCTCTGTGTATATTTCATGTTAAGAATTTAAACATGCGCTAGTAGCAAAGGATATAAATATAATAGTCCTAAATTGTACTCTATGCTGTGTTGTTTCCCATATTGATGCAAGTGCAACAGTGATTGAAATTTTATTGCAGACGGCAGAAGAAGGGACGTAGAGGGGAACCTAGAGCCAAGCAGAGCAGGAGATTGGTCTGGGATGATAACCTTAAATCCTGTATCTTTGTGGGAGAAGAGGGTTGGTTTTCCTTGAAGGGAATACAGATTTCAATTAAAAAAAGACTGTTCTTTCTCCAATAGGCTCTCCTATTTACAGGAGTAGACATTGAATTACGATTCTCACAAAAAAAAAAATCTGTTTTAATGCTAGAATTGTTAGAAACATTTAGAAACATTCAGACTCGTTAGATAAAACTATTGAATAAATGTTATTTTGCATATAAACTATCATGAATAATTTTGATTTAAATTTATAGTTTGGCTGAAGTTCTGAACTGAAACATGGAAGTATTGGGCTCTGATAAGAAGTTTATGCACTCTATTTCTGTCTAATGGCAGGAACCTTATTTAATAACCAAACTAGATTCTGCAGAGAAAACATGGAAAGAACTAACGGTATCTCTTAGCTCACATAAGTGTGCGACTGTTGCATTTTGTTTTTGTATGGTTGTTTGTTTCATCACTTTCCTTTTTGCCTAGGCACTTTCATTTCCGTTTGTCTGGATATTAACTTGTCCAGTTGCATATTGGACCAACTTGCTGTAGGCATACGTTGTCCTTAATCTAAGATTTTTTAATGAGTGTCACAAATGTCCAGGTTCTATCTCGCTAAAAAATATTCCAGCTTGGAAGAAATTTTTATATGTATTTTGCTTTTGGTCAGGCTTGCAGATCCTGGTGTTGTTTCCAATCCAACAGAATTCCAAAAGCTTGCTCAATCTATGGCTGAGCTTGATGAGGTGCTAGTTGGAATAAAACTTTCATCTACACAGTAGTTATGCAAAACTGTGAAAATAAAAAATGCAAATTTTGGGTCCTTAAACCATATTTTCCTTATCATACTCTGTTATGTTTTAAATGAAGGTAGTGTTGACCTATCAAAGGTTTTAGAACTGTGAGAAACAATTGAAAGAAACAAAGGGTTAGTACACGCGCTTATTGTTTATTTTTTCCTCAGAAATTTCTGGGTACCTGTATTCATTTTTTGTATTACATGTGAGTAGCTTTAGAAAAGGATGACAGCAATGACCCAGATATTGCAGAAATGATTGCGTATGAGCTTGATTCTCTTTCAAATCAACTAAAGGAACTCGATGAAAAGCTAAAGGTTATGATATAAACCTCTGAGTTGTTTTTTTTTATGAAGTACCTCTGAGAGGTTTAAATGCTAATTGTTTGACTTGGCTATGTTGTCGCTGGAACAACTGATTACAATGTCTTTTTCTCCATATGTTTTACTGGGTGAACATATACTCTGCTTGTGAGATATCATCCTTCCAAGGGAGCCATGTACATGTTTAAGCATTTGACCATTAGTCTGCAGGATGATCCTTTTGTGGTTGACTGATAATTCTGCTTACACTTTTGGTTTTAATGGATAGGTTCTGCTGCTTCCAAGGGACCCTCTTGGTTCACGAAATATATTGCTTGAGGGTATATTACCTTTTAAACTTTATACATATATTATTCATCGAATCTTTTATTATTGTTTCTTTTTCATGACTTGCATCTTATTTGATGTATTGCATCTCTGTCACTTTTGCCATTTTAACATCAAGCCAACAACTTTCTAGGTTTCTGTCTCTCTGTAGTCTTAGTTCAACTTCAGTATTATCACATGCAATTGCTGTTTCTTTTAGATTAGGTAAAAGGTGAAGGATGCTAATTATCTCTCATTTTTTACCTGTGCAAAGTAATAGCTTAGATGTAGTATCTGTGAGCTTTATCTGCATATGCATTTGTTACATCAAATATTGGCCTTAAAATCCACTTTCCTGCTTTGCAGTTAGAGCAGGCAGCTGGGGGGATGAAGCTGGACTATGGGCTGGTGATCTTGTAGGTACATATTGACTTATCCTTCGTTGTTCATAATTTATTCTGCATTTGTGAATCAAATCGATTTGATTTTTTTTATCATATATGAGGATATTATTTGCTTATGTTCTTATATCCCTTCTTAGTGATTCAAAATTGTAATTCTGTCTGGATCTATATTATAACATAGGTATTCAATTTTTATATGTTTTTCCTAGATGAGGACTGGCAACATTTAAATTTACATCTCTTGCCAGACTCTCCACTGGAAAAACGTCTGAGATTGTTAGGGGGGTGGAGTCGGGTAAAGGGGTGGATTTGATTTTAGGATGTCAAATGCATCAAAGGGGATGATTTTGCTACTTTTTCATGGGAATTATATATGCTTTCCCGGGAAAGCAGGATTAGGATTTTACTTTTTTTGTACATGTCAAAAAACAAAATTTACCTCGCTGGTGTGATTCATATAGACATTTCCTTGTGTTTTCTTCTTTTAATTCTATAAATTTTATTGCCAATATAACTTTCTTTTCTCGTTCTTCAACACATTTTTGTTATTAGAATTGTTCAATGACCTTTGTTGTCCCAATTAACTTTTGTAGTTGCATATGTAACAGAAGTATGCTGAGTTTAATTCCTAAAGATTTAGTCCTATTTCTAGTTCAGAGGTATTTTCCTTTGATTTTACTTCTCTGTAACAATTGGAGCATTTTATATTACTTTTTTCCTGGTGAAATTTGTGAGTGAGGTGATTTTTGTTATGTGGCTGGTGTGCATGTGAAGTGATTATTAGTTTAGCTTTCAGTCTTTATACCAGTGTGCGAAAAATGGACACCTGTTTGGCTTGAATTGAGAGAATATTAAAAATTGGTGACATGCCTCGTGGATTGATTCATTAGCATATCAATATTCCTCTAGAATATTATGAGCATGCTATTATGTTTATGATAAGGTAATTAGACTGACTATGAATGCTTTTCGTCACGTACTCCTTGTTTAGTTATGCTGGTCCTGCTGCTTCCTGCCTGGAATATGAACTTTGTAGTTCAGCATATTAACTTTATGAGGACAAAATAAATTCATTTTAGATGTGGGATATGGTCAAGCATTGACATATACCATATACGGGACATGTTTAGGCTTTTAGAAAGGATTTACTTTTACTTTAGCAGTTTCCTTTTTTTTGTTGTTTCCTCTGGCTGAAAATGGTGTCGCAGTTGCCTCGCATGATTCACATCATTGCAAAATTACTAGTCATTAACTTGGTGCATAATTGGTCATAATTTTTTCTTAGAGGCTGAAAAAGGAAGCTTCAAGGCATTTGTAATGGAAATTAAAGGAAATCGTGTATATACCAAGCTGAAGTACGAATCTGGTGTCCATAATGTTCAACTTGTACCTCAGGTGGAAGCACAGGGACGAGTGCACACATCCATTGCAACTGTAGCTATCATGCCAGTGGTATATTGCTGCCTTGAGTATCTTATAGTCGGTTTCAAACTTGCATCTGTTCCCTGTGTTTGTTGTTGGTCATTTGAATTTTATCTTAACGCTTAAGTGTTTTCAATGAAGCCTGATGAAGTTGAAATTGATATTGGCCCAAAAGATATAGAACTAATGATAGCGAGATCAGGCGGATGTAAAGATGTTTAAGATTGTACTGCTGACGAGCTTCATACGATGCTTATTATGGACACTTTTTGGTAGTTCTATTACCTATATCTAATACTGCTGTATTGTTCTTATTCAGGTCAAAATGTCAACAAGGTTGAAATGGCTGTGGATCTGTTCCGTTAGCCAACAGGAATGTGAATTTTCTGTACAGAAGATAGGACTCAGATTCAGAACAAGACACGTGCCTTCCAATTACAGCGAGACAAACTGTAAGTTGATACCTTGATAGCTGCTACTGTGTTTTTATTTACTCAACGAGTGAATCGGCTGTAAGCCACCTGCCGTAATTTATCTTATCCAAATTAAGGTTAATGGTCTGCTCAATAATTTAGTTTTCCATCATTTCATAGAGTTTTCATTTGTGCCAGCTTTGCTAATTTTTTACCAGAGTAATACATGAGCAGGAATTTTTCTGCTCTCGAGAGATTTTCTGTTCCTGAATGTTTAATGCAGTTAAGGGGTCTAAGTACCATCACTTGAAGCCTGAATTCATTAAAGAACTACCTCTGTGGCATTGATTTGATTCCTTTAAGTTTATAGGTATGAAATCAAAATGAGGGAGCAACAGGAGATGATAAGTGATCAGCAGAAATCACAGGTTTGCAAGCTGTGGCCTGTTTTAATCCTTTTGTATTTATGCGTCATGCATTGTGCATTTATTGTTTTATCAGTTCCTGATTTTTTTCTGCTTGTGTTTAATTAGGCTTATGTGAGATATGATTTTTTTTTTAAGCTTAAACACAAGAGGGACTGACTATCGTCTTGAACCACAGGTTGCTACTGGTGCTCGTGCAGAAAAAATCAGTACATATAATTACAAGGTACTGTTTGATATTGTCAGCTGGCTAAGATGCCTTGCTTTGCAGCTTTTGAAGTAGTCAAATCTGGGCATTAAAAGATTGATGGGACGTTATCGGATCATTTGAGCAAGTTCATTCTGTGTTAATCGAGAGCTGTTTCTGTCATAAGCTGTAAATGAATTCATTATCATATACAGGATAACAGGGTTACTGACCATCGCCTGAAGATGAATTTTGAGCTCACATCCTTCCATTCTGGCGATATTGAGACTGCTATACAGGTATTCCTTCTTTATTATTAAATTGCGACTCAAACAAATGTTAAACAATAGTCTCTTGAACCTATTAAGACACGAAAATTTGCCTTCAGTAAATTTCGAGAGAAGATTTGCTATAACTATGTCGCTTTGCAGTTGTGTCAGCTGTGATCACATTCCCCCTCCTAGGCTTGTGCTGCCATAGAACAGAAAGAACTCCTGGAAGAACTTGCTCTATCCGTTAGTGCTTCAGTTTAATATGAGATTCCCGCTACTATTCATGGAACATTCATCAATTTCTTTGGGTTTTTATGGTTTCGATTGGAAAACGTAAGGTGCGCTTCATCATGTCATTGTCATCCTTCTTGCCATGGAATATAAGGAATGTTGTGTGTAAATATATAAATTGTCAGGCCACTGCCAATGTGCCATGGAATATAAGGAATACAAGGATATCCATCTAAAAAACTTAAGGAGAAAAGGTGGTTGTAATGGAGTACAGCCATCTAGGCTGTGCTCATTTTTTTTTAAGCCGTTGGATCCCATCCAATGGCTGAAAATAACCCAACCAAATCAACCCCCCCTCCTGCTCCTGCTTCAGACTTTGCTGCGCTGATTATTGTCAACATCCTTGTTTTTGCCAGTGCCGCCTTGGGTCACGTGGGCAATCCGGCTATTGTGCAGCTCTTCCCCCACTTTGGTCGCTGTGCACCTCTCTTCCCCGGCCACACCTTGCTTCTCCCTGCCCCCTCAACCCATTGCTCCTGCCCGCTTGTGGCGCTTGTCCCATCCGCCTATGGCAACTGCTGATGTGGAATTTATAACGCAAGTGCACGTGTCGAATCAAGTAATAAAAATGATAACAAAATATCGTTCCACGAGGAATTAGTTATAGAAATTCTCAATTACCAAAACTAATTTAATTAATTATACTTAAATAAAAACAAATTCAAAGAGTGATTAAATTGTGAATTACGACTAAATTAATCTAAAACTGTAATATTTAAATGATAAATTGATTTCAAGACGACAAACCTAGGATTTTCAATTTCACTTAGTGCTCTATATGATTAAAGTTATAATTTTTATCTATGAATTACATATTCGAATCATTAACCACGGGAATTAATTATTTATGACATTTTTTAGATTCACCATAAACTTATCAATCGCACCCAATTTCTATATCTCTATGAAATTGTGTATGCAAAATGATACATTAAGTTCTGAAATTAACAGTTACCATAGTTGCAAAAATCGGCCGATTCTACTCGGAATCGGCCGATTTCAATCGGATCGGAGTGAATCCGATAGAAAAAACACGCTAAATCGGTGGGTAAAAATTGGTCCACGAATCGGTCGATTTTGGCCGATTCGACCCGATTCAAATTGGAAAAATCGGTTTTTTTTAAAGTAAATGACTAAAATACCCTTGAATTATTAAGGAATCAATTAAAATCGCATGGGCAAAAGTGGAATAAAGGGCGGTGGCGGATTGGGG
>JAVDBV010081572.1:0-22169 GCA_032619315.1 Piper longum | reverse complement strand
CAAGAGATGCACGATGGGTAACTGCATTAGTTTCTGAGTTTGGTGGTGGAAGCCAAGATGTTCTTATTGCCCTTGGGCACATCCACCGGGAAATTCTTTGGCAGATCTCACTGTTAGATGATTCAAAGGTCGAGACAAAAAATAATGTTTCTTCGACTTCAGGTGTTTCACGAAGATTGGAAACAAGTGCTGCCAATGAGCCAGAGGATCATAGGGGTAACTCATTCTGGCAATTGGTCAATCCTCTTATGAGAAGAAGATCCTTGAGTTGGAATGTGGAATCACAACTTCTTGATCTCACCAACTTGTATCGTTATCTTGGTCATGGAAGTGGTTTCCATCAGCGGATTGGTTTTGAAAGAGCATCAAGGTTAACCCCTGCATCTTCTCTGCGTACCAGTTCAGAGGATGATGAGACGTCTAGTAAAACAGAAAACAACCAACATAGATCACATTATTTTTCTTGCTGTGATATGTTGAGGAGACTTTCTTCCCATATAAGTAGTCTCTTTTTAGAGTTGGGCAAAGTATCACTGCTTCCACCAAGGCGTCGAGATGAGCTCTTTAATCTATCTCCTTCTACCAGAGCTGTCGTTTCCACAATTTCGTCTATTGTGTTAGAGCACTTGAATTTTGCTGGAGTTGCGGATCCATCCAATTTGGAAGGTGTGATATCAACGAAATGCCGTTTTTTGGGTAAAATTGTTGGTTTTGTTGATAACATTCTATCAAAAAGGCAAGATTCCTGTAACCCAATTTTGATAAATTGCTTCTATGGCCATGGAGTTGTTCAGACGATCTTGACCACCTTTGAAGCTACCAGTCAGTTGCTCTTTGCTGTTAGCAGGGGACCTGCCTCTGCTATAGACACTGAAGGGAGACGTCTAACTGGAAGCAAAGAAAATGAAAGCAATAATTCATGGATATATGGTCCCTTGGCTAGCTATGGGAAACTTTTGGATCACCTTGTGACATCGTCCTTCATAATTTCACCCTCCACAAAGCATTTGCTTGCACAACCTCTGTTTACTGCTAATATTCCATATCCTCGTGACCCAGAAGCATTTGTTAAAGGACTTCAATCTAAGGTTCTTAAGGCGGTGTTTCCTATCTGGACACATCCTCAGTTTAATGAGTGCAGTTGTGATTTTATAACAGTAATTCTTTCTATCATGCGGCATATATACACTGGTGTTGACGTGAAGAATGTTAATGTTAGCAGTGGGGCTCAATTGCCTAGCCTTCCTGTAGATGAATCTGCAATATCTTTGATTGTCGAGATGGGGTTTTCCAGATCAAGGGCTGAAGAAGCACTTAGGCAAGTGGGATCTAACAGTGTTGAGTTGGCCATGGAGTGGCTATTCTCACACCCAGAAGAAACTCAAGAAGATGATGAGCTTACCCGTGCTCTTGCTTTGTCTCTGGGTAGTTCTGAATTATCCATGAAGGGTGATTCTGCTGCTGTCCCTGACAATATAGAGCAGGAAGATGAAGTGGTTCAACTTCCGTCAGTGGGCGAAATGCTACCTACATTTATTAAGCTTTTGCAATTGGAGAAGCCACTAGCATTTCCTGTTCGAGATTTTCTTCTTCTGATTTGCTCTCAAAATAATGGTAATTGTTGTACCAAGGTGGTTATGTTTATTCTTGATCACCTGCAACTTTCTGGTGGCAATCATGTTTTACTGTCTTCTCTCTTTCTCGTCCTTGCCTTGCTGCTACATGAAGATAGGGCAGCGAGAGAAGTTGCCCAGAAAGGTGGATTGGTGAGAATTGCTTTGGAAGTTCTTTCTCAATGGGACACTGGTTTGTGTAAAGGTGAAGTGCCAAAATGGGTAACAACAGCTTTTCTTGCAATTGACCAGATGTTATTGGTTGACCCAAATCAGGGTTCTGAAATTTCTTCTGCTGAGCAGTTGGAAAAGGACAATAATGCAAAACAAACACCACTAGTTCCTGATAAGAAATCAGATAGTTTGCAATCTTTGCTGGCCTTCAATTCATGTTGTGTTGATTTATCTCAACAGAAAAGGCTCATTGAGATTTTATGTCGGTGTATCCAACGTCAACTTCCTGCTGAGACCATGCACGTGGTACTTCAATTATGTGCAACTCTTACCAAAGTTCATTCTATTGCAATCACTTTCCTTGAGGAAGGAGGCTTGCATTCTTTGTTATCTTTGCCCACAAGAAGCTTAGTTGGGGGTCTTGATAATGTTGCTGCCACAATAGTTATGCATATTCTTGAGGATCCACAAACTCTTCAGCACGCCATGGAGACAGAGATTAGACATAGCATGCTTGGAGCTACTAACATACACTCAAATAGAAGGATTACACCAAGACTTTTTCTTCAAAATTTATCCACCGTTGTCTTGCGGGATCCTGAAATCTTCATGTTAGCTGCAAAGACATTATGTCAGGTCGAGATGGTTGGAGAACGACCACATATAGTTTTATGTCAGGGCTATGAGAAAGAAAAAAAGGGTGGTGAGAATGACAAAGACAAGCAGTTTGGTGCTGTTGATAAAAATGCATTTGGCAAACAATTTGATTCTCATGCTACAGGTGGAAAAGTTCATAGGAAGCAGCCACACAGTTTTGTCAGTGTTGTTGAGTATCTTTTGGACATGATTATGACTTTTATACCTCCTCAAAAAGTTACCAGTCCAATTTCTGGATCCTCTCCTACTTTGCCGTTGGCAGATGTGGAAATTGATGGAACAGCATCAAGCAAGGCCAAGGGGAAAGCTGTTGCTGGCGTATCCGAAGAGAAGACTTCAGGGGATGCTTCAGCTACTCTTGCTAAGACTGTTTTTGTTTTGAAGCTGTTGACTGAAATAGTTTTGACATATGCCTCTTCGATTTATATTCTGCTAAAAAAAGACACAGAAATTAGTAGCGGTTGTGGATCAATTCAGTGTAATTACAATGTAAATGGTGGTGGAAGAAATGGAATATTTCATCATGTTATTCGCAAGTTTCTTGCATATTCTATCAGCTACAAGAAAGGAGGCTGTGAAAAATTGGAAGGCGACTGGAGGCACAAATTATCATCTAGGACACGCCAATTGTTAGTGGCCTCTTCTATCCGTTCTGCAGAGAGTCGCAGAAGAATCTTATTTGAGATCAACAGTGTCTGCAGCGAATTGGTTGAGTCAACTGATGGGTGCATGGTTCCACATTGCAATCTTAATGCTTATATTGATCTACTAAATGATATCTTGGCCGGACGGACACCCACTGGATCTTGTGTATCTGCAGAAGCTTCATCTACTTTCATTGATGTTGGGTTGGTCCGCTCCTTGACTAATATCCTGAAAATTTTGGATTTAGATCGCTCTGATTCTGCCGAAATTGTGAATGGAATTGTCAAGGTTCTGGAATCTGTTACAAAGGAGCATGTTCGTGTTGCAAATAATTCTTCTTCAAAGGAGCAAAGTTTTTTGAATACTAATTCTGATGAAAATCAATCCACTAGAACAGATAATGCTGATGGTAGAAATAGGTTACGGATCATGGAAACAGTTCCACAACCAGATCAGGCTACAGTTATTTCGGATCCCATTCAGGCATCAGGAATTTCTCCCTCTAGTTCCAGTGAAATGGTCCGTGACCAAGGTTTGGACGGCAATGGAAATGACTCTATTCATGAAATTCCTGAAGTGCATGGAGATCTGGAAAATGGAAGCATTGGAATAACTATTGATGTTGCTCACGATTCACCAGCAATTTCGGATGCAGATGATGATGAGGAAATGGCAGGAGAAGAGGGAGATCATGGAGATGAAGACGATGAACATAATAATATGGAGGAGGATGTAATCCATCATATGGCACATCCAGATACCGATCAAGATGATCATGAGATTGATGAGGATGATTTTGACAATGATCTATTGGAGATAGAAAATGAGAATGATGATAATGGAGTCATTCTCAGATTGGAGGAAAACATAAATGGAATTAATGTGCATGATCAAATTGAGGCCTTGGGACGAGACAATAGTTTGTCTAATGAAACCCTTGGTGTTATTCCCTTGGAAGTTTTTGGATCTCGCCGACGAGGGCGCACAACATCCATCTATAATCTTCTTGAGAGAAGTGGGGACCATGGGACTCCCCCTCAACATCCACTTTTGGTTGATCCATCTTCATCCCGTCCAGTTACACAGAGGCAATCAGGTACATTAGTGTGCTTATTTTGTTTTATGCATATGTGAACCTGCCTGTGGGAAATTAAATGTGAATGACCTATTGACTATTGTTTTTTCTTGGCAGATACTGCAGTTGGTGGTTTATCTGCTAGAGGCTTATCACGATTGGATGCTGTATTCCAGTCGTTAAGGAATGGGCAGCATGGACATCAATTTAATACGTGGCCACATGAGAGCCAGCCCCATAGCAATGGACCAAGTGGGGCTGTTATACCTCAGGGTTTTGAGAAGCTTCTTGTGTCACAACTAAGGCAACCCACCAAACAGCAAGCGTTTGATCAAAATACAACACTTCAACAACAAGATAATGGTGATACTAACCAAATTCAAAAGTCGGAGGAATCAAGTGTGGAAATAACTTCCGAGGCCAATGTTGACAATGAAAATATTAACATTGTCTTTTATGGTGAGGGTTCAGAAAGAGCTGGCATTCATGTCACAGTGCCAAGTGTGAATGACTTGCAATTAGAACATGGTGATGCAGCGATACTTGTTGTGCAAATGGTGAGGCAAGAAAGTGATGGGAGAGGTGTTACTTCGGGGGAGAGCCTGCATAGTCTGCATGTGGAGATCAGAAATGCAGACGGGCATGATGATAGAGGAGAAGGTCAAGGGCCTCCTGAGAGACTAAGAATGGTCACTCCTTCCCATGAAGCTGCCATTCCAGCTACTGGGCAAGATGTTTCACTTCTTCAAAATGATCGTGAAGCACTTCCACTGTCTAGTGCTGAACAAAATCAAAATATGGGTATAGGCTCAGGTTTGGAGCAGCAAAGGGAAGTTGAGGCAGGCTTTATTGACCCAGCATTTTTTGAGTCTCCTGAGAGAGTAACAACGGTCACTCCTTCCCATGGAGCTGCCATTCCAGTTATTGAACAAGATGCTGCACTTCTTCAAAATGATGGGGAAGCATTTCCACTGCCAGATCTTGAAGGAAATCAAAACATAGATTCAGGTGCAGATGTGGAGCGCCCAAGGGAAGTTGAGGCAGGCTCTATTGACCCTACATTTCTTGAAGCTCTTCCTGAGGAATTGCGGGCTGAAGTTCTCTCTGGTCAGCAAAATCAAGTGACACAACCATCAAATGAACAAACTCAGGGTGCTGGGGAAATTGATCCCGAATTTCTGGCAGCTCTGCCTCCTGATATCCGTGATGAAGTTCTTGCTCAGCAACAAGCTCAAAGGCGCAACCTGTCACAAGAGCTGGAAGGGCAACCTGTGGATATGGATACGGTTTCCATAATTGCCACGTTCCCCTCTGATTTAAGGGAAGAGGTAATTTATATCTGCATCTTTTTAGTAGAATCACTCGCATTTTTGTATGTTGGTTACTTAAAATGTGCACTTATTGCATGTGCAGGTTCTGCTAACATCTTCTGATGCTATTTTGGCAAATTTGTCCCCTGCGCTAGTTGCAGAGGCAAACATGTTACGCGAGAGGTTTGCTCATATATATAGTCATGATTTTCTTGGATTCCATCCAAGGAACAGGCAGGGAGAGTCTTCTAGACAGGTTGATGGTGTTGGTTCTAATGGTGAGAGAGCTGTAGGATCTATTGGCTCTCGCAGGATTGGAGGGAAGATTATTGAAGCTGATGGTGCTCCTTTGGTCGATCAAGAGGCATTAAAAGCCATGATTAGTCTGTTTCGAGTTGTGCAGGTTATCATCGTTTATTATACTTGTTTTCCTATTACTTTCTTGACTTTATTTGTAACTGCTTCTGTGTGCTTTGCAGCCTCTTTATAAGGGTCAACTGCAGAGACTTCTATTGAACCTCTGTGTTCATTCTGAAACTAGAACTGCCCTAGTTCAGATTCTGATGGGCATGCTTATGCTTGATATACAATGGCCACTAAAGGACATAGATGGTTTTCAAGAGTCACCATACAGACTTTATGCTTGTCAAAGTCATGTTAAGTACTCTCAGCCAAAATATTCAAATGGTGGGTAGTCATTTGTTTTCCCGGCTAGCACATCACTTCAGCTGTAGTGAAATTTTGTAGTCTGTCACAAGGAAACTTCTGCACAATTAACTACTACTTTGTGCTTCATTGATTTCCCTAGATTTTTTGTCTTGACCAGTGTAGTTTTTTCTAGCCTAGACCAGTGTGCGTTGTAGCTTTGTCCATTTTATAGGAAAAGATTGATGTATTGGTTGGTTGGAACAACTATGATTTAGACCTGTTCGGTTCACAGCAATTTTCTTTATGTTCAATTTTTAGAAATTGTTTTAGTTGTCGTCATCATCATGATCTGGTGTTTTTTTTACTAGTATCTATTAAAAAATAAGATGCTTCATTTTGAATTGAATATTCATATTAATTGATAGAAAAAGCGTTTTATGTACCCTTCTAATCATGATTATTAGATTAAAATGACATGTCACATGTGGAAATTTGCTCTTTGCCAGGGTTGCCGCCTCTTGTGTCTAGACGGATTTTGGAAACTCTTACTTACTTGGCTAGAAACCATCCATACGTGGCTAAGCTTTTGCTGCATCAAGAGTTGCCCAGGCTACATGCACGTAATTCAAAAATTTCTGATCTAACTTCTGGAAAGGCTGTAATGATTATTGAAGAAGGCAAAAATAATGACAAAGATCATGCTGTAGTTTTACTTTTGAGCCTTTTGAACTTGCCTCTATATTCACTGAGTACTGCTCATCTTGAACAGGTGTCTATCATGCACTTTTTAGTTTACATTCCTTGGCTGTGTGCCTTTAACTTATCTGCCTTTTTTTTGTATAACTATTGTTTTTGCATTCTTTCTTTTTGTTAGCTCCTCGGTTTACTGGATGTTGTCATTGATAATGTGGGTGATAACTCTAAACAAAGTAAGAAGTCTTTTTCATCCAAGGAACCTTCCGCTTCTCAAAGCTCTACCCAATTAGCTAATGAGGCATCAAAGCCTACCACTGAGCCTTCAGTTTCAGCTGTGAACAGTAAAGCAGTTACGTCTTCCATACTTTGCAGCTTGCCAGATTTGGAGCTTCACCTTTTATGCTCTTTGTTGGCTCGTGATGGGTATGATTTCATGCTGTAGCATTTTTTTCCCATTGATCTCTCAAAGAATTACTACCAACATATGTGATAATCATAGTTATTTGCAAGTATAAGTGAATATCATCATCTTGACCATAGGGCAACATGGTTTTTGTGCCATTACTGGATTGCTTTTGCATTTTGATGGCACAAGACCATGCAGAAACAAAGTGGCGAAGTTATTAGTTTTGGCATTATGAGATGATTTGAGTAATACTAAGTTCAATTTATAATTGGTTTGGTTCCTTATGGAGTATATAGTTTTGTAAACTTTTAATTGCCTGTTCCTGTTTGTCAACAGAATAATAGGCAAAAGTGGATTATGGCCTAACTTTCTCTAATTAAAAAAGATAGACATTCGTTATGAATTCCCCAGATTCTGTGATTATAAAAGTGACTATGTTATTACCCTGGCTTGCAGTTTATCAGATAAAGCGTACACTCTTGTGTCTAAGGTGCTAAACAAGCTGGTGGACATTTCTCCTAATTACTGCCATTTCTTCCTCACCGAGTTTGCAGAATCTGTACAAATTTTGATGCGATCTGCAATGGATGAGTTGCGCACTTATGAAAAAGTGGAAAAAGTTGCCATCACCTCTGCATCAACATCTGGCACGGGAATATTAAGAGTCCTCCAGGCATTTAGCTTTCTTATCTCTTTGCTTCATGAGAAAGTGAAGAATCATGTGCTGCTTTCTAAAGAAGATTACAGTGTTGTAGCTCAAATCTTAGAAATCAATTCAACTTTAGAGCCCTTGTGGATGGAGCTGAGCTCTTGCATAAGTAAAATAGAGAGCTCTTCTTGGTCTGTGTTAGAATTGTCTTCGACATCTGCAGTAGCTTCTGGATTGAGGAATAGTTCAGTATCTCCTCTTCCAAAAAGGACTCTGGATATCTTACCCTACATTGAGGCCTTCTTTTTGGTGTGTGAAAAGCTGCATCCTGGAGAGTCCAGATGTGGAAATGATAACAGTGATGGTGTCAATGTTCAGGTTGAGGATACTAATTCGAGTTGTAGTGTGCACACGACATCATGTTTGCAGGCGAAAGTTGATGAAAAAGAAGTTGCTTTGGTTAAATTCTTGGAGAAGCACAGGAAGCTATTAAACGCTTTTATCCGACAAAATCCTGGACTACTAGAGAAGTCATTCTCTGTTTTGTTACAGTTGCCACGTTTCATTGATTTTGATAACAAACGTGCACATTTCAAATCTAAAATAAAGCATAAACATGATCACCATCACGGCTCTCTTAGAATTTCAGTGAGGAGGGCATACATGTTGGAGGATTCATATAATCAACTTCGGTTACGTTCAACTCAAGAATTGAAGGGAAAATTAACGGTGAATTTTCAAGGGGAGGAAGGGATTGATGCAGGTGGGCTCACAAGAGAGTGGTATCAATTGTTGTCCAGGGTCATCTTTGACAAGGGAACCCTGCTTTTTACAACAGTGGGTAACGATTCCACTTTTCAGCCAAATCCTAATTCTTCTTATCAAACTGAGCATCTGTCCTATTTCAAGTTTGTTGGGAGGGTGGTGAGTGTTTTTTTCCTTATTTATCATTTCAAGGATCTGAAAATCTTGTCTAAATTCATTGTTCTGTGCAATTTCTAGGTTGGTAAGGCTCTTTTTGAGGGACAGCTTTTAGATGTACATTTTACTCGTTCATTCTACAAGCACATTCTGGGCGTGAAGGTGACATACCATGACATTGAGGCTATTGAACCTGCTTACTTCAAAAATTTGAAATGGGTGCTTGAGGTGTGTGAAACTGTAGTTGTTTGCTGTTTTAAGCGCCATATAGGTGTATAATTAATTTTTGGGTACTTTTGTTCTCAAATTGTAGAATGATATCAGCAATGTGTTAGACATGACTTTCACCTTGGATGCTGATGAAGAGAAGCTAATACTGTATGAAAAGACACAGGTAGACAGTGTTTCGTAACTAATTGGTGTTTTTTATATGTTTGCATTTATATAAACTTTTTTCTGAAATCAATCAGGTCACAGATTGTGAACTCATTCCAGGTGGCCGGAATATCAAGGTCACTGAAGAAAACAAGCATCAGTATGTTGACCTCCGTGCTGAGCATAGATTGACAACTGCCATCCGACCTCAAATAAATGCTTTCTTGGAAGGCTTCAATGAGTTGATCCCTCGGGAATTGATCTCAATATTTAATGACAAAGAGCTGGAATTATTGATTAGTGGACTTCCAGAGATTGACTGTGAGATTGCTCAACTTTTTGCATGCTAGTTATCTGGTTGTTGGAGTGAATTTCTTACAAAATCTCCTTTTTCGCTTGAAGTGGATGACTTGCGGGCAAATACAGAATATTCTGGATATACTGCTGCATCTCCTGTCGTTCAATGGTTTTGGGAAGTAGTACAAGGATTTAGCAAGGAAGATAATGCTCGTCTTTTACAATTTGTGACAGGAACTTCAAAGGTATTTTACCTTTCTTTTCTGTGTTTTTGTTTTGGAAATGGTATTTTACCTTTCTTTTACCTTTATTATCTAGCTGTGTGTGAATGCCTGGCTTTTCCCTAGTTAGTGATAAGATGAAGAGCATCCAGTAGTAGAACTTTTCACTTTTAATTTGGTTTTCTGGCATTGATTTAGTGTGGAAATAATTAAATTTGTTATATAATATCCATGTTTCGAAACACAGCTGGGATGTGGCATAGGTGCTAGTGGTGATGATGATAATAATGATCATAATATGGAGGCTTCACGTCTTGTCCCATAAGTTTGTTGATGACAATGCTTCCAAACTAACGTTTGGTTTCTTTCTTATTTTAAAAAAACTAGATATCACAGGTTGGAAGGAATAAAATGTTTTCATGATCCTGTGTTAAAGCTCTTTGCTCAACAATATCATAGTTTTTTCTCAATATTGACAATTGAACTGCTCATTGTGATGCTGTGTTACCCGTGGTGGACCTTTGTGTTGCTTTTCTCTCTCTGTTGACTGATTTATTTTGCTGTCGAATTCCAGGTGCCTTTAGAGGGATTCAGTGCGCTTCAAGGAATCTCTGGTTCACAACGCTTCCAAATTCATAAAGCATATGGTAGTGCTAATCATCTACCTTCTGCTCACACATGGTACACACTTTTTGTTCTCGATTTAGTCTTACCTTTTTTTCCTCAGTGTCAGATCTAATTTGTTGGCTATTGTAGTTGAACTTGGAGAAGTAGTTTGTTGAAACAGAATCTTTTTTGTGTTTAACATTTTACTCCCTGATATTTCTCCTGATAATTTGATGCTACATGTACCGATGCTTCTCTCGTCTATTGGAAAACTGATAATTACATAATTCTGGATTTCTGCACTTCTTCTGACGTTTGCTTTTGTCCTCGACAACTGCAGTTTTAATCAGCTGGATCTTCCAGAATATCCTTCTAAAGAGCAACTTCAAGAGAGATTACTCATGGCCATTCATGAAGGCAGCGAAGGATTTGGTTTTGGTTGAGCAGTTTTGGGTTACCCAGGGGTAAAATGGTTTTCATTCCTGTATATAACATTTAACAAATACAAATGACAGAAAGAAAATAGGAAATTGGGGAAAAAGGGTAAAGCTTGGTTAGGGTTTTTATTATTACGGTGCAGTCGATTCTTGCTGCTGCAATTGCTAGGCAGTTTTATTTTACCAGTGATCCCTTTCCTCATTCGCTTTCTTTTTTTGCGGTAGCTTAAAAGCTGTTGCTATACTTGTATATATGTAGAAGACTAAGATTTGCAGAGAAATGGCGAATAGACTAGTCCTTTTTTTTTTCCTAAGAAACAGTGAATAGATTAGTTGTGACCGGCGCATTTCGTTGGGACTTGAATCTTCTATAATCTTTAGTCTCTATTTTCTTAGTGATCTTGATGAACATGCATCGGATAAAGAGAACAACTTTGACATAGAAGAGCCTGTTTTTGTTAGAATGAAATGGAGTGAAGAAGTGTAAAATTAGAGGATAAAAAATTTCGGGATGTTGGTTGGCATCAAAATTTCATGTTTTTGAAGGAAATTTTGATTTTCGTGTTAAACCCTCTAAAAATATTTGTGAAGGCTACATTTTATTGCAAGTATATGATTGATACAAATTTTTATTTCTTTTCATCCAAACACGAAAAAAATTGTTTTCTTGCTAGCTATTATTATCTGAAGAAGTTTTTGTAAAATTTTGTATAATTTTTATTTTGTAAAAAATTATTTTCATTCAAGCCAATCAAATAAATGTTAAAAATTATCCCTCCGGAAACTAGAGTTTGGAGAGCAATAATTAATTTTTATGATCAGTTTTGCACATGCAGTGATCTAATATACCACTTATTATTTATTTAATTTTTTTTTTGCATTCTTTAATAATCAGTCTTTTCATTTAACACATTCTACTAATTTATTTACATTATTCATAAGAAAAATGTAGCTCTTTCAATGTTTGCATATTTTGTCCCCAAGTCTGGATATAGGCTGGTTGGTGACATAAAAAAGGGTCTGGCTATGAAAATTTTGTGCTACCTTGAAGTATAGAGCTATTGATTCTTCCTTGATCTGGACACCCTCTGTTCTCAAATTAATAATTTTTATTAGAGAGAAAAAGAGTAAAAATCAGTATAAAACATCACTTACACTCCTTTGTTTTTGGAAAAAATACTCTCTACTAAAATAGCTTTAGGAAGAGCAAGTTCTTCCTCTTGCCTCTGCCTCGCTCACCGCTAATAGTCCCCTGCCTGCTTCACATGCCACCCACCAGTACCACAAGCTAGAAGATTTGTAAAAAAGGTGCAAGTCATTTTTACTCCAATAAATAAATTATATTTTTTAGCTTTTTCATGGAATAAAAGATGGCATTTTTTTATATTATTTGGGATTATCACGACTATATACCCAAAAAAAAATTGTTTAAATTACTCTTGATGGCCAGGTTTAGTAAAACTTTTTTAGAAAAATATTGGGTCGAAGCTTTCTGTCTCGGGCAGCTGAACCGAACCATCCAATGACCGCCTAACGCCAACTACCCGTCTATTTGGTGTAAAACTTTTTAATATATACTTTGGGTGGTATTATTTTAGTTTTTTATTTTATTATAAAACCAGTTTAATAATAGTTTTTATCGTTTAGTTAAATATTTTATTTTTGTAATAATTAAGCTTAATTCTCCCACCATTTATTAATATAAAAAATATCCGTTGATAAATATGCTGAAGTAGCAGCAAAAGCTTTCAACGAGTACAATAATAGAAGGTGATAGGGAAACTTGCATGCTTTTTCTGTGTTATTCTTTGTGTAATGGCAGTGCAGTGGTTAGGTTTGTTGGTCAACCAGAAGAGTGTAACATGTATGATCAACATTGACTTTGTTCTTTAACTCATTGGATTTAGTATAATTTTTTTCTGGATTGATGTCTGATACTATTTGATTATCAAGTGGACATTGGTTAAGTTATTGAGATCTAATGATGGAACTTTTAACATTGGACCTCTATTATGATTTTCTCTCATTTCAAATAGATTATATTACAGCAATCATCAATAGGAAGAAATTCCATGCCATGACTTTGGTGGATTGGATATTTCCGAGATTTTGATAACACTGAAAAATAGTGTTCTTGCCCGGATCATCAGTTGTAAATTGTTCAATGTTTCTTTGAGATTTCTAGAAGATATTTTTCCTTCATACAAATGAAAGCATACTCTATTTATTTGATATGATGAATTTCCAACCCTTTTATGTTACGAAGCGGAAAAAAATATCCCTCGGATAAGAACTTAATGTTGTGATTAATCAAACATTTAAATCTTTATTTCAACATATAAGAATGAGAGGTATACCAATCAAAATAAACACACCAAACTAATCTAAAAAGAAATACCTTCCAATATGGATAAAAATAATTTTACGTGAAAATTTTCAAATTTGAGAAAAAATCCCGGGGTAAATAGTCAGATCAAATTTATTATATCATGACTTGATATAAAAAATATCAACGGGGGACTAAATTCCCCAATATTAATTTACTGTGTTTTCTACAAAAATGATATTAACCACAAAAAATAGAGAATTACAAATTATTAACAATTTTCCTTTCTATGTAAACAAAACATTTCACTTTTTTTAAATTTACACAATTTTCCTTTCTCCCTTCATAACCTTTTTTTTTCTCTAGACTAAAACCAAAAAAGAAAGTGTTTGACTTTGTTTTTATTCCATTTACACGAAACAAATCTACAAAATTTTAATTTTTGCCTTAGTCTCCCAAATCTACAAAATCTCGGAAATATCTAATCCACCAAAGTAATTCCAAGCCTTTTATATTCTTTTGTACAACACCTCTAAATTGTTTGCTAGTTGAGTTTTTTTTGCTTCTTGAACTAACTAATTAAAACTATTGATCAATCAGCGTATTGGAAATGTGAAGCTGGATGTCTAGAAAAAATGACACATTTTGTTCTTATGTCTGGCAAGGGTTTACATCTTGGATCTTGGAGTCATTTCATGATCCCCATTTAGATGATATCTTGGCCAATTTCCAACATCTTGTTGTGATTCATTAAGAAAAAAACAGTGGAAATTGTAAGACCGAGATATTAGCATCAACACTTTTGAGACTAGCATCCCGAAATTGCATGCAAAAAATAGTAATAATATAAGGCTTGTGATGTGTGCCATTTGTAGGATATCATTTGCTTATACTCTATACATCAAACGGAGGATTTTTTGACCTCATATTGAATATGGTGGCTTATTTTGTGACACAGGAGTGGAGAGCTAGACTGCTGATGGAACAATCCTCAGCTGTAAATAGTCCATCTATTTCATACCATTTAGTGGGTACAAAGAAGATTCAACAGGAGCTTGCAAAGCCGACTGTACTTGAGAGGTGAGAGCTAACTGCCATTGAAGTGTTCCATATCAATCTTGCTTGAAAAAGGCTTCATTGAGGCTTTTAGTTTGTCTTTTTAGAATTTGACTTGGAGTTCAGAGCCTCGATTGATGGCAACTGCTGGTGATCGACGTTTGAGCCCAGGGGCTGTCTACGAGTCACTGCTGTATGTTTAGAGAGATTGAGATTTTTAGAAACAAATGAAATAAAGGGGAAGGCTAAAAATTGGACATAAACATATGCACAAATCAGGAATTGTATTATATGTTATTATTGTAAGGTTGACTAAATTAAATTGATATATTAAAGTTAAGGGTTATAAGCCATAAATTAAGGCGTAGAATTCAATGAAAAAAGTGTCGAATTCAAAGTGTAGATACCATTTTCGTAATTTCTCTTTAGTAATTGGTGGAATTGAAATTATAAAACTCAAGCTATAAATAAGGAAGTTATGATTCCTGAATTCATATTTGGTTTTCGTTCGCTATTTTATTTTATCTCATATTTGGTTTTCGTTCGCTATTTTATTTTATCTGGTTTATTTCTTTTGATGATTTGATATGAAGACAATCAAAGTTTATATAGTTTTTTTTCTAACAAGAATTTTCTTACAAGTGGCATCAGAGCCACCTTCATATTACATTATTTAGAATTAGGTTTTATTTATATTTAATGAATTATCATTGGATTTAATTCCAAAATTCAGATCATCTTTTGGTAACATAACGTGAGGAAAATAAAGTTATAAAATGTTATAATTTTGGAAACTCCCACATAAAGATATTTTTATAACTTTTTGGTTAAGTCATGATTAATATTTTAAAATTTATTAAGGACTATAATATACTACCAAAGTAGTCTCTTTTGTGGAAATTAATTTATTTTTAAATATTAAGACGGTTATGACTATTTAATTCATGTGGATATTAATCGGCCCAAAAAAGGTTAGTGTTTGACAGAATTATATATTCATTTGTGGTAAACAATTATCAAGTTTTCATGTGGATAATAAATCGGCGCAAAGGAAGGTTTATTATTTAATAGGATTTATTGTTCATATTTTACTACACTAAGACTCATTATTATAATAAATATAAGATAATTATCAAGTTTCCATGTGGATACTAAATCGGCCCAAAAGAAGGTATTTTATCTGACAGGATTTATTATCCATATTTGATTATGACATTAAAATAATAAATATGAGATAATTATCAGGTTTCCATGTGAATGATAAATTGGCTCAAATGAAGTTTTATTATTTGACAGAATTTATTATCTATATATAATTATTGTATTGAGAGTACCATTTACAAATTGATATTTCTGTCCAAAAACTAAATATTGATGTTGTGCTAGATATTTGTCAATGAGATTAAATATTGTTTAAATTATTATTCTTATTATGGGCATGTTGTTTTTCTTTTCAGTTAATCAATCTGTTTTTACAATTTCTGCCAACATAAATTCAATTCCAATGCTTAAAGATAACTTTAAGGATTGGAATTGAAAGTATAATGATTCTTCTCGGCTGCATGGATCTTGACCTTGCATAAGGACTGAGCAGCGTGCTTCTTTTACTGATAAAAGTTCCAATGAGGAAAAACGGGATATTGAAAGTGGGAACGTTCAAATCATATGAGTCTTATGATCATGAAGCGGGGAATTTCAAAGACCTTTAGGGGCGATGTGTCTGAAAAGGTCACTACAGCTAGTGAGTTTCTTAAAGAAATTGAAAAACGTTTTGTAAAAAATGATAAAGCTGAAACAAGTACGATTTTGACGAACTTGATTTCAATGAAGTATAAAGGCAAAATAAGCATAAGGGAGTACATCTTAGAGATGTCTAACATTGCTTCAAAACTAAAAGTACTAAAGTTAGAGCTATCTAAAGATTTGCTCGTGCATTTAGTTTTAATTTCTCTTCCTGCATAGTTCAGTCAATTCAAGGTTAGTTATAACTATCAAAGGGATAAATGGACTCTTAATGAGTTCATTTCTTATTGTGTGAAAGAAGAAGAAAGATTAAAGTAAGAACAGGTTGAAAGTGCTTACTTGGCTAGTACCTATAAGGATAAAAATAAGAAAAGAAAGAGGGCTAAGGATGCTGATAATGAGTCTCACAAGTAACAACAAAAGAAAGTAAATCCGGTTTCTTACTGTTTCTTTTGTGGTAAACCTGGACATATGAAGAAGGAATGCACTAAGTATCACGCCTGGCGTGTAAAGAAAGGTTCATTTCTTAATTTTGTTTGTTTTGAGGTTAATCTAGTATCAGTACCAATACAACTTGGTGGCTAGATTCAGGTGCAACTACTCACATAAGTATGTCAATGCAGGGTTGTTTTACTTACAGAAAGCCAAATGATGCTGAAAGATTCATCTATATGGGTAATAGCAAATCAGTTATAGTTGAAGCAATAGAGATTTTTAGATTATTATTGTAGACAGGATTTTATTTGGATTTGAAAGAGACATTTGTAGTACCATCTTTTAGACGAAATTTGATTTCTATTTCTATATTGGACAAATCTTGTTACTCTTGTTCATTTAGAAATAATAATTTTAATCTTTTTCTAAATTCAAATATTGTTGGTACCGGTTCCTTGTCCTTTTATGATAATCTATATTTACTTAATACTATTGCATCTTTTAATGAAACCTTGCATGTGGAACTATGTGGTACGAAAAGAAAATTAACCAATGAGAATTCTATTTTACTATGACATAAGCATTTATGACACATTTCTAAATAAAGAATTGTACGACTTATGTCAGATGAAATTCTTGATTCTCTTAATTTTGCAGATTTTCAAATCTGTATTGGGTGCATTAAGAGAAAACAAACAAATATAGGGAGACTAGGTGCCAATAGATATTCAAACGTCTTAGAACTAATACATCCGGACATTTGTGGGCCCTTCCCTACGGCTTCTTGGAATGGTCAACAATATTTTATTACGTTCATAGACAATTATTCTCGTTATGGTTACCTTTATCTCATTCATGAGAAGTTTCAAGCATTGGACGTATTTAAGGCATATAAAGCTGAAGTTGAGAACCAACTTGACAAAATTATTATGGCTATCAGATCTGATCGTGGTGGTGAATACTTTGGCAGATATAATGGATCAGGTGTACAACGTCCAGGACCATTTGCCAAATTTCTAGAAGAGTGTGGAATCGTCTCGCAATACATAATGCAAGGTACTCCTAGTATGAATGTTGTTGCTGAGAGACGAAACCGAACATTAAAAGAAATGGTAAGAAGTATGATTACTCATACTACTTTACCTGATTTACTCTAAGGTGAGGCACTAAAGACGACAGTATATCTTCTTAATAGGGTACCAACAACAGCAACAGTTAAGACCTCTTATGAATTATGGACCGGAAACAGGCCAAGTATTATGCATTTACGCATTTGAGGTTGTCCAGCTGAAGCAAAGCTTTATAGGCCAAATAAAAGGAAACTAGACTCAAGAACTGTAAGCAGTTATTTTGTTAGGTACTCTGAACAGTCTAGAGGGTATAAGTTTTATGATCCCACAATGAGGTCATTCTTTAAGACGGGAAATACCGAATTCTTTGAGGATGTTGGGTTTGAAGGGGGAAATGAGGTTAGAGACTTTGTCTTTGAAGAAGAAGAATCTGATTCTCTTCCCATAATTGTTCTTGACAATAATCAGGATCAGGATCATATTTCTTATACAATTCAAGAAACAAAACCAGAATCACAAGACTTTGTCGAGAATCTCCCTACTCAAATTATAACTGAAGGACAAATTCAACAACCTCAAGAGCAAATGTCATTGAGGAGATCCACAAGAGAAAGTAGAAAAGCAATTTCAGATGATTATATTATCTTTCTCCAAGAACATGAGGATAATAATGCAATGATGGAAGATGATCCAATCAACTTTCATCAAGTCATGAAGAGATAAAGTCCATGAAAACTAATGACGTTTGGAATCTTGTCTCATTGCCTGAAGGTGCGAAACCTATTGGTTGCAAATGGTGACATTGATGAAACAATTTATATGGTGCAACTAGAAAACTTTGTATTAGGAGATCCACAAAAGATGGTTTGCAAATTAAAGAAATCCATCTATGGACTTAAACAAGCTTTTCGTCGATGGTATCACAAATTTCATCAAGTGATTCTCTCGTTTGGTTTTGAGATGAATGTGATTGATGATTGTATATACTATAAGTTCAGTGGGAGTAAGTACATTTTTTTTGTTTTATATGTTGATGATATATTACTTGCCAGTAATAATATAGATTTTTTACATGAAACCAAGAGCTTTTTGTCAAAGAAATTTAAAATAAAAGATCTTGAAAATGCGTCTTTTGTATTAGGAATTCAAATACATCGGAATCGAGATCGATGTATACTTGGATTATCACAAAAGACATATATAGAAAATGTGCTTAAAAGATTGGCATGCAAAATTGTAAACCAGGAGATACCCCTGTTTCTAAAGGAGACAAATTCAGTCTCAATCAATTCCCTAAAAAAATGATATAGAAGAACAAGAAATACAAAAGATTCCCTATGGGTTAGCAATGGGAAGTCTTATGTGTGCTCAAGTATGTACGCCTCCAGATATTGCGTATATTATTGGAATGTTGGGCAGATATCTAAGTAATCCAGGATTGGATCACTGGATAGCCGCCAAAAGAGTTTTGAGGTATCTTCAGAAAATAAAACATTACATGCTTACATATCGAAAATCAGATCAACTTAAGATCATTGGGTATTCTGATTTCGATTTTGCAGGATGTCAAGACAGTCGTCGATCCACTTCTGGTTATGTTTACCTACTTACTGGAGGAGCTATTTCTTCGAAAAGTGCTAAGCAGATACTCATAGCTTCTTCCACTATGGCAGCTAAATTCATAGCTTGTTATGAAGCATCCAATCATGGAATATGGTTGCGGAATTTTATCACAGTGCTGCGAGTTGTTGATAATATTGAAAGACCACTTAAGATATTTTGTGACAATCAGTCTGCAGTGTAATATTCAAACAACAACAGGAGCTCATCTAAATCAAAAAATATATAGATCAAGTTTCTTGTTGTGAAAGAAAGAGTTCAGAGTGGTCAAGTATCAATGGAACATATTGGAACAAACTCCATGGTTGCAGATCCGCTTACTAAAATTTTACTACCCAAGGTCTTTCATACATCTATGGAGAAAATGTGAGGGAAACTCTCATTAGACTACTGAAGGAAGGCACTGAAGGGCTTGCAGCATTTATCCTTATGCAGAGAATATTCCCCAAAACTTCTCTGGCTTATATGATCTGTTATGGTATTTGTTATGAAGAACAACCAATTTCAGAGATTGGAACCTACTTATCTAAGGTGATAAAATATTCCAATAACTTGATCAATTATTTATAATTCAAAAAACTTTGTCCTCAAGCATCTGTTATTTACTAGGAACAAAGACAAGGTGACTGTCAAAATGATCATTGTGATCATTTGATGAGAACTAAGGTTTCTTCTTCAAATGAGGGTGGCGTGGCTGCAGGATTTGCCGTTTTGGATGGAATTTACCTGAACTAATGAAATCATTAGGTCAGTGGTTTGAGAACTTAGTGAATTACAATTACAGGAATTTGACATTTTTTTTCAGTAACATTCCCAACCTAACATTGTATCAAATTCATTATTCATATAAGAGGCATGAGGTTCCTTCACCATCATTCAAATTGGGGTTTTCATTGAAGCATTTTCACCTGTATTTGTGTGTTTGATTGCTCATGATAGGAGGTTTTAGGAAGGTCCTGTTCGTCAAAGAAAGAATGGGCATTAATTCTCAACCCTTTTACTATTGTGTTTTATATTACTAATTATCTTTCTTCATGCCATAAACTATTTATGAAAGACCTACAGGTCAATTTTGCGACACTTGAGAACGAAAGCTTAATAAGATTTTTAGAAATAAAATTCAAACATATATTCTCCTTCGTAGATTTTTGTCCAAGATATGCATTTTGTTCTTTGTATTGTTACATATTCAATATTATCTACTGGTGCAGTTTTGGGCCTTGAGAAGGAAAATGATTTGCAGTTTTAACACCTCCATCAATACATTCCTTGTAATAGACAACTTGGCTTGATTGTTCATAAAAATATATTGACATAATTGTTCTTTGATATGAATGTTAAAAATTTTCTGAAAGCCTTGACAAGATACCTAGATGTTGCCAACATATCTGCTGAGAAGCATTTGGTGTCGTCTCCTTGTTTCTTTGTTTGTGGTAGCGATGGGCTTGCTGCTAGCAGACAACGGAATAGTCCTATAACAAAACGCCAACAAATTTTGTGAGAAATATGATGAGGAACCTGCTATCTTTTGTTTGGTGAAACTAACGAAGTTTTCTATCAAAGTTGCAAATCATTAAATGTATGTTGTATGCAGATTTATTCATCTGGGGGTGAAATAATGGAGATAGAGAGCACCTTCTTTCCATCTAAGTTTGTATGCAGCTCTGAAGATAGTTTGTTTGGTCTAGACCATGACATTGCTCTTGATATCCTCTACAAATTGCCTCTCAAATCTCTCTTTCGGTTCAAATGTGTGTGCAAGAAATGGCTTGAAACCATATCCTTGTTGGGTTTATCTCATATTGGTTGTAAATGATGTTAGTGAATTGTATATAGGATAATAGAAAGACCTTATTTTTTTAGCTAATTTTGGATTAAGAGAGACTAGTGCTCTGTTTTGGGGGCCCGTAGGGCCTTGCTTGCTTACGCCGATTATGGATGTCACCTTCGTGGGTTCCGCCTGACTTTAGTGACTTTGGTATTTGCTTACACCGATTATAGATGTCTCCTTTGTGGGTTCCGCCTGACTTTGGTGCTTGCCTAAGCCGATTGTGGATGTCTCCTTTGAAACTAGTGTTTGTCTATTCTGATTATGGACGCCTCCTTCGTGGGTTCTACGCTGATTGTGGATGTCTCCTTTGGAATCGATGTTTTACTACGCCGATTATGGATGCCTAGGGGGGGGGGGTTATGAAGCGATAATAATTTTGAGGTCGCCCAATGTGTGAAGGGGAAATTGTTGGGTTTGTCATACTTCAGTGGATGGCGTTGGTGAGTTATATATATACTATGAGAAGGCATTATTCTTTAAACTAGCTTTTATACTAAGAGGTGCTCGTGATACCTATTACAACTCCGTTTCGGTGCGGCCTACCAATCCGGACCTTCTTTTGCCCAAGGTTTTCAAGGCCACCATTGCAGAATTGAATCCTCACCAGCACTTAGTGGCTTCTTCTACCAAAATATCTACTCATCATTGGCCAATTCATCGTCGCCCTTGTGGAACAAAGTACAATTTGTATCCTTCACCAACAATAGTCCATCAACATTTCTCTCCATTCCACGACTGGGTTTTGAAAAGCTCGGCAGCCGTCCCGTTGTTTTGATAGATTCTCACCATGAACTCCTATGCTCTGATAAAGAAGCTCCAACAGCCAACTTCTTTGTCTGCAATCCAATCACCAAGAAGTGGGTTTCTCTCCCCCAGTGTAACGACCCGCCCTAACCGAGCCCGGGTGTTACTGAGAAATGAATCATAACATGAAAAATAAATCTAGAAATTTATTAATAATAAAAAATAAATCATATTATGATAACATGCATCAAAAGAAAGAAATAAATTAACTACTTAAGTAAATATTCCATAGTCTTGGACCGTTTCCCGTAGCCACACTTATAACTCAAAAGAGTAAAAAGGAAGTCTAATTTATTATCAATTCACCAAACCTAATATGGTAAGTGAACCGTCCACCACATTCTTAAGCATCAGTCTGAAGTTGTTCACCTGCGGAGGCAATTCCGCGTTAGTGATAAAACCACTAAGCCGTATAATTACATGAAACAAGTCAATATATTCCCCATTAATATTTCACAAATCTTTTATATGAGCCTATGTCGAGCTCTTATTATGCCGGGAGGGGTGGCCACCCCATCCGGTTACAATCCCATGCATGCGCGCACACGCTACGT
>JAVDBV010081571.1:0-14626 GCA_032619315.1 Piper longum | reverse complement strand
GGATCAAAGGCACATCAAAGTGCATTGTGACAGTAAGAGTGCTATTCATTTAGCAAAGAACCAGGTTTGTTATGCAAGGACGAAGCACATCGATGTCCGATATCATTTTGTACAAGAGATTCTAGAAGAAGGTGGAGTCATAATCCAGAAGATTCGGACCACTGAGAACCCTGCTGATATGCTAACAAAAGTGGTAACTGCGGTCAAGTTTAAACATTGTTTAGACTTGGTCAATATTGTTACAAATTGAAAGATGGAGTTCGCAAACACTACTGAAAGTTGGTTTTACGAGAGAATTGTATAAAATTTTGTCAAGGTGGAGAATTGTTGTATGTGGGTTGCAAAATCCCTCATCATGAAGTGGAGGGATGTGGGGGAGAGCTCTTTCACTATAAATAGGGCTCCTCCCCCCCATAGTAGATCATCCCAAAGTTACCGATTGCTTCCCTTATTACCGTTGGTAATTCTTTATCTCTTTGTAATATTTCTTCTTAGTGAAATATTATTTTCGTAGTGTCTGAGGACGTAAGCAGTTGCCGAAACTCGTTAAATTCTGGTGTCTTATTCTTTTCTTTTGTTGTCTATTAAATAGCTATTGTCGGATATTGTTGTTGTTAATTATTTGTTATTTAAATTACTTATCTTGATAAAATTATGTCTAAGAGTTAGTTTTTAAGCAGACCATTATGTCCCACCACACTTTCCTGAAAATTTTATCTTGAGGTGATTTTTAAGTACAATAGTTTTCACACGCTGGTCATCTAGGTAATAGTTCTCACATTAAACTAATTATCTTTAGTGAAAATTACCCATTTTTTTACAACATATATGCAGTATTGTATTATGATTTGGTGAGATAACATAATACCCCAATAAGGATCATGGCTAAATATACATTATGCTAATTTGAACTCGATTAAAATTCAAATTAGCTCGATTTTTTTTAATGACATGCAATACTTGCTCTGGGAGGACCTCACTCAATTTGATCATCTTTTTTTCCCCCCCTAAATTTACCTCAAACCTCCAAATTTTTTTGACCCATTTTTTGTTCTTCACAAAACTAATCATCATCTGTTCGTAGAATCCATGTTTTCGATTTCGGTCGCAGAGTTGTGAGGAGATTTTCCCGGTGTTAAAGTCGTTCCCGCGCACTCGAATCCGCCATTTGTCTTTGGAAATCGGAGGTTGGTGGCAGTTGGAGGTGTTGTTGATCGGGTGGAGGGTTGGGGATGGGGCAGCGGCAATCGAAAGATGAGCTGCTCTACCACCAGGTTAATTATGGCAACGTCGAAGGCATCAAGGCTCTCCACCGTGAAGGTGCTGACCTTGAGGTCCACTTCTCGACTTGTTGTGATTGCTGTTTTGTTCGTTCAATTTGGTGGTGGTTTGTGTGGTGATTGGTGTTTTTGTTCGTTGAATTTGTGTGTGTTTTGATGGTAGCAATAGAAGTTATTTGTGTTCTGTTGATTTGCTGGTTTTATTTTTTGGATGGTAATGTGGGAGTTGTAACGGTTTTTGTTATGATGGGTGTTTTGTTGATTGGATTTGTGATATTTTAATGGTAACATAGAAGTTATGTAGTTTTTATTTTTGGATGGGAATATGGAAGTTGTAGGGGTTATGTTGTAACTGGTGCTTTGTTATTGGATTGGTGCAGTTTGGAATGGTAATGTGGAAGTTACAGAATTTTGTTGTTATTTTTTTTTTTGTTGGTTGAATTGGGCAATATTTTAATCGTAACATTGAAATTATAGTATTTTGTTGATTTTAAGGATTTAGTGTTTTGAATGGTGATGCGGAAGTTGTAGGATTTGGTTGTGGTCCGTGTTTTGTTTATTGAATTTGTGAAGCTTTGGATGGTAATGTGGAAGTTGCAGGGTTTTGTTGTGAAGTTTGTTTTCTTTAATGAATTTTGGAAAAATTTTGGATGGTGATCTCGAAATGTGTACGTCTTAATTTAATTTGTAAACTTTCAAGCTGTTAAAACTTTTGATTTGTGATTGGTGTTTTGTTGATTGAAGTTGTAAAACTTTGATTGCCAATCTTGAAGTTATTGGGTATTTTCGTGAATTGGTGTTTTGTTCATTTAATTTTTGTAAAGGTTTGAATGGTAATCTATAAGTTGTAGAGCTTTGTTCTGTTTGAATTTGTAAAATTTCGAGAAGCTGTATGGTTTATATGTTATCAGTGTTTTGTTGTTTTGTGGGGATTGGTGTTTCGTTGATTGAATTTATAAAGGTTTGAATGGTTATCTAAGAGATTTCAACTGATTAGGATGGATGTTGTGGATGCAGTGGATTGACAAGGAGGGGAAGACGCCCTTGCTTGCCGCGTGCTTGATGTCTGATTCATTTCTTGTTGCAAAAATTTTGATCAGAGCGTGGAGCCAACATCAATGCGTACCGTCCAGGCATGGATTTCTTTTACAATATTTATTTTTGTCTTATTCTTATACCTGCCCGAGTTCGGCTGCTTTTGTTTTGCCATTCCACTGTAACTTGTGTCCAAGTCCAAGTTGTGATTACAATATGTTTGGTATCTTTCACTTTTTACTGGGTGGCACAGTTAATTGTTTTCAGCTATTGCATTCTAGAGGCACTACTGATTTTAATTTTAAATCTGAAACTGGCTTTGCAATCTTTGTGTACATATGCGATATAGTAGGATTTATTGCATATATGGTACAGTTGATGCAGAAATAGAATGTGGAGAATATCTTTTCCTCTTCTAACGTTTTGTGTTTCTCTTTTGTTTGACAGAGGAAGAGAGTAATTTTACTGATAATTTGAGTATTGTAAACTTGTCACATTTAACTTCCACATTGCCTGATTTTTGCTTATTTTGAAAATTTTTGGTCTTTTAGGGTCTCACGCTGGAACTCCATTGCATCATGCTGCGAAAAGAGGCCTTGAAGAAACTGTTAAGTTGCTTCTATCTTATGGAGGTGAACCTTGCTGGGATGATATATGAAATGTGTTAAAAAATTTTAATACATTTTCAGCAGTAGAAATTTTCATTCACGTTTACTTTTTAAAACTATTTTTTTAATGTATTCTTACCTTGAGGCTTGAACATGTCAGTACATGGCACCAGAATGAATGATGATTGTCAGACTCCTCTTGACTTGGCTAGAGCTAAGGAGCATACTAAAGTTGTTCGAGCCATTGAGGTAGTCTAGGTTTCTGTAAGTTGACTTAGTTTGATGATTTTATTTACTGTGATGTATTGATTTTTCTTGTCTAAGCTGAGCCGCTTTATTATTTCAATTTAGAGCCGCATATGCCACTTTTCTGGTTGGCTACGGGAACTTTGTGGACCAGGTTTTTTAGAAGCTTTTGCCCCTCAATGTGTATCACGTAAAATGTGGGTAAATGATACTCTGCTGGTATTTTATGAGTTTTTTTATGCATATCTATTTACTTTTATTGTGTCTTAACAAAAGTTTGTTCTAACTTGTACTAGTTTTCAGCTGGGGTGTTGTGCTACCATGTGAAGTTCGAAACACAAGGATTCGACCAAAATTTGAGCTTGCAATGTATTCTGTGTTGGAGGTTAAATATGATCCTTTTTTGAGGCATTCATCTTATGTGAGCTTCTATTACCTAGTTCTTGATATCAGAAATTGTGGCAACAGATTGCTCAGCCTCGAGTAGTGATTCAACTACGCAAAACAATGTTCAGGAACCAGATTACAAGCAACAGGATCCTGTTGTGGTGATCTTTCATCAACAAAGCAGTATGTTCCATGTTAATAATTCGGTCAACTTGATGCAAAATGGTGAAATTTATCAAATATAGTCAATATTATTCTGGATTGAGTTTGTGTATTAAGAAAATGATTAATTGCTTACACTTTCAGAAACTAAATACAAGTTATTATTGGTACCAGGTGAGTAGAGTGCTTTTGCAACTGATATTCATCAGATATTCACATATCCATAATACCAATATTAAGTGGCCGTGCTCGTGTGTTTGAATTAATTTGCCAACTATCTTTCCTTGGTGAAGTTGGAATTTTCTACATGTGCAAATATTTTGATTATTTGATTAATAATTTTGCTTGTCCCTTCAATCATTAGATATTAGCTTGCAAGTACACGAAGTACCTCGACTGCCAACCAAGTAGCTATGTCATCATCCAAGTAGCACAACCACGATCCGAGTAGCCTGACCACCATCCAAGTAGCTCAACCACCGTCTGAGTAGCTCAACCACTGTTCGCGTAGCTCGACTATCATCTAAGTAGCTCAACCACCATCCGAGCAACTCGACCGCCGTTTGTGTAGCTCAATCACCATCTGAGCAGCTCAACCAATGTCTGAGTGGTGTGCAGATTTGCTATAAGGCTAGCAGTAAGATAGACAAATGCATGGTAGAGTACCATAGTTGCATGGAAGAGACAAAAATACACAGGCTCTATGGCAAGAATTATAATCTTAAGTAGTAAAAACCAGAGATAGTAGTTGCAATGGTTGGAAGAATCAGCCAGGCCTTTCATCATCATCTTAGGCGTTATCTAAGGCAAGCGGTAGTGGGTGGATTGATGATACTCAACCAAATCAAATGACTATAATGGATGGGGTGCCCTTGCAGTAACGACTGGAAGGAATTCATCTGATCAACAAATGCAGAATAGCTGTAGCTGCACAAAGCAATCATGGAGCTCCAGTCCCTTCGGCTCCACCTGTGCCAAATGATTTATCATATGATGTCCCATTAGTTACCCTAAAATAGACCCGAGCTCTGTTAATGTTGAACAGTTAGATATCAAAGCCAAGTTGGATTTGAGAAGGGTGATAGTGATGACTCTGCTTCCTTATGCGTAATATGTTTGGATGCTCCAAAAGAAGGTGCTTGTGTCCCCTGTGATCATGTGGTAGGGTGCATGACTTGTCTAAATGGTATTAAATCTAAGGATTGGGGCTGCCCTGTTTGCCGGGTCAAGCTAACACAGGTGATTAAGCTCTATGCCGTCTAATAAAGTTTAAAAAGAGAAGCTGGGAAAAGATGGTTTCTGATAGTGGAACGCATGGTAGTATCTGTATGGCATTGTGGAGTTGCAGTGAGCAGGGGATCAAGCATTGTATATGCTTGAGCATCTTCTTCACTTATCAGAAGTGAGGGCCTTGTTCCTTGTGCAGCTCTTTGCCTACTGGATCATTTGGTAATTATATTTTGTGTAGTATAAAGTATATAATATGTGCATTTGCCCTATAATTAATCATGACATTTTAGTTATGCCTAGGGGTGCTCATCCGGTGATTTAAGTTGAGTGTCATTCAACTCAACAGCTCATTTGATTTCGAATTTGAATTGTACTAAAAATAATTTTATTCGATTTGAGTTCAACTCAAGTTCGAGCTAACTTTATTTATATTTATTGATGTTATTTTTTATATAATTCGTGCTAAAATTTAATTTATAATTAGAATATCTCAGGTTTGACATAATTATGTTTAAAGATAATTTAATTTTGCATACATTTATTTTATGTTGATATCATATAATGATATTTTATAATTTGGTTATATTTATATAAAAAATTTGAAATTAATATGGTTAAAATTTATATTCATCAAGTTATATAGTACAAACTGAAATTTGACTCGTTTAATATCAAGTTAAGCTTCAAGTCGAACATCAAATCAAATTGAGTTTAATCAAGCTTCGAACAACTATTGCTATACTGTATACATATCTCTTTGTTTTCATTTGATCAAAAGTAAAATCTCTGTGCTTGAATTGGATTATGAAGTTTTGCATGGTAAATATGACTTTATTTACAAAACCTCAAGCGATTCAGAGAGCTCAAAAAGTATTGAGATGTTTTGTTAACAACGTGCGGCTAGATTTTTTGTTCGAAATGATACATAAGATTCAACAATGTTTGTGGGGGATTTTGAGAACATACAGAGACCTGTTAATGATCACCAGTGATTAAATTAGCAGCAGATACCTGGTATTTTCTTATTTTAGTTATGTTTGCAGTGCAAAAAACGAAGACGCATGAAACTTATCAATTAAGATGGTTGCAGCTTGGGAAAAAAATTAAGGTAATTGGAATGCGATTTTTTTGCGAGAATGATTATAATTGGGATACATGTAACCAAAAGCAACACTGGTTGAACAAATTGGCGAACAGCAGCAAATTGTTCGAGCATCTTTTCATTTGGAGAGATGTTCTTTGAATTATTCTATATATGCTCTCTACTTGCTGTTAGCTTCGGCTTGGAGTTTGAGTACACCTTGCTGCAGATGTAGGATGTGTATAACATAAACAAGAGTTTCATATTAACAGGATTGAAATTTGAAAGAACCAACATGTATTGTACCTCGATGCAGAGGAGTGTATAGTTTACATCACCATCTGAGATCTGGTGGTGAAGAACAATCCTAATGCTGCAAGAAAATGGAAAAATCTAATGGGAACTAGCCCAGAAAATAGACAAGCTGAGTATGTCTGCCGAGCACTAAATTTCTGGTATCATACCTAAATGGCCCAACTGGTATAACAAGTATACCATGCTGCTCTAAAAGTTCACACAGCTTTTCCACTCTAATGTTTGAGCCCTCCACTACATGGAAGAAGACCTGAGTGAAAAATCAGAGAAGGGTTAGCAATTAAATCTTCCCATGAAAAGAATATTGCTGTTTCCCATCTATTAGCTTTCTCGGAAATAGGGTAAAATAACAAATTAATCAGATAAACTCACCATGTTTGTCTCCACTCCTGCTGTATCTACTTTCAATCCTTTGATTTGATTTAAGCCTTCTGCAAAAATATACATTGTAGATAACTAAGACAATCCCATTTGGTATATTCCATATGAGAATTCTAGATCACAACATGCTTATAGTTTCGTGGCTTCGTGTTATACGCGAGCATTATCATGGTTTTGCATTTGAATCTGCAATGGCAAAAACCATAGTTAGAATACGGAAGAAGAAATCAAAACCTGCCAAAATCTTTGCTCTCCGATGATCATCTTTGAGTTTGTTCACGTTGTCACGCAATGCAATGCATGCTGCAGCACACAGGACTCCAATCTGTCTCATACCTCCACCCAAAGTTTTCCTCAACCTTCTAGCCTGATATAAAAAATTGTTAAAGATGATCAATCAACAAAAATTTGAACTTAGAATTAGCTATTTTAATCTACATATATGTCAATTTTACCTTGATAATGAAACTGTTTGAGCCTACTATGACTGATCCAACTGGGGCTCCTAAGCCTTTTGACAAGCAAACCTGAAATTTTCATCATTCACTTATAAACATGATATTGATCAAGTTAATTGCTGCAATTACCTGCAGAGTGCCCATTACATAAAAGAGACACATAAAAGAGAAATGACACTGTAAACGCTTGACTGCTTCATGTTAACTCAGTTTCTGAATTGATTTTTTATATTAATTTTTACAAGCAATTAGAATCGAAATATATTTCGAGCAATTGGAATCGAAAAATACCGAAACTGAATCTGCAGCTTTGACAAGCCTGTCAACAGGAACGCCTAGAGCCTAGTGGGGGAGTGAGCAAAAGTATAGTTAGTTAAATAGAAAAATAACATTTAGCATACTTGATCACACATTGACAGTAGAAAATATATACCCTTATTTTTCTACTTACAATTGCAGCATTGAAAATTCGAGCTCCGTCAATGTGAAGCTTCAATCCATGCTTTTTAGCGATTTCTCCCACTCTATCTGTGTATTCCACTGAGAGACATTTTCCACCACAGCTGCAGAAGCATATGAAGAAAATATCAACATGGAAGAAACATTTATCTTAGCCAAAATTAAAATTACATTCGTACAGCACCATTGCTTACTCTGAATTATTTCTCTTACTTCACAGTATCAGAAAAAGAGAAAAACATAACTTGATGCCTTTCTTTTATTGCTAGATTTCATCTTTTAAAACAATCAAATTTTAGCTAAAGCCCCTCCTTTAAAACTGCTTTCCTTTCATCAACCTTATAATATGCCTCGGCTCCAATATAACCCATCTGCTTTTCATGATGGCCATTTTAGCAATTGAGAAAAATTAGTTCATAAGGTTTTAGACTGCCATTACTCCCATTTTAACTCCAATACAACAGTCTGAGACCCTTGTATAACACATGTGAGCTACTATAGCAGAGTTCAAAATAAGCAACTTTTCACTTATCGAGTAAACTTCACGGCCTATTATAAAAGTTTATTGGCAATAATGAACCCAAGCAAGTTGCTAGAACGCCAATGCATCCAAGAAAAGACCACCTATCTATGTTCACTGTTCATGTTTTCCCTGTTTTAGGAATGGTTGCCCCCACACATGAGCAACAGAAACTATTCCCAGTTGTTTGACATAAGAAATGAGTGGACGAGCTGCTCTGGAATCAGGGTACTACTTGAATGATTTCTAAGGCTCATTATTAGGTTAGCCGTCCCTCTTGTACTACGATGGCCTACTGTTCGAAAAATTTCTTCAATAAAGAATCCAAGGACCAAGAAGGGAGACACACAGCATACGGATAACCACGCCACTCCTCAATCATAATCAATGCCCCAATAAAGTCAAGGGCGGTCACATTTTTCAGCTCACACACACCTAACCCTCCAAACTTTATAAATCACCAAACATGAATATCAAATTAACAAATCAAATCAAATCAAAACAAGCCAAAAAAACAAAACCCAGAATTATTTATGCCTGACAAAAGTAAGTGATCTCAAATCATCCAATTCAAACTTACTTAGCTTGGGTGTTCTCCAAACAGATGAGCCTGGTGGTGGGGAAATAGAGGTCACCAAGAGGGTTTCTAATGGCGCCTTCAATGAGGGCAAGGTCCATGGTCCCATCGGGGTTGTTCTTCACCGTCCTGGGGTGGACACCACCAATGGTGGAGATGCCACCATTCTCATAGACGTGTATGTGAGAGTTGTCCCCCAAGATGGCCTCGCTCCCCCTTACCTCACAGTGCACCATCACACATATGAGGTTGCTCATCGTCCCCGACGGCACGAACAGCCCTGCTTCCTTCCCCATCACCCTCGCCACCTCCGACTCCAGCTGGGCCGCCGTCGGGTCCGACCCCAGCACGTCGTCGTCGACGTCCGCCGCCGCCATCGCCGCCCTCATCGCCTCCGTCGGCTTCGTCACCGTGTCCGACCGCAGGTCCACCGTCCTCGTCACCATCTAATTCCTGCATGTCGACATATATTGAACGATCCACGCGTATAACGTAGTGCCAAGAACGATCACAGGGGGCTAAGAGCAACATGAAAAATGTTGGCTTTGCACGGATTTGCATGCATGCATTCATGCATGCAACCAAACAAACCTGAAAATCGGCGTTCCCTTGTACGAGAAGCAGAGATGACTGTGATCTGGGTTTTGATCGAAATTCCGATTTCCTGATCAAAAGGGTGGCTTTGGCTATAGGAGTTTGTGTGATCCGCAGCTTTCACAGGGACCAAGGAAGCAATGACCTCCACTCAAAATAATTTCCCCTCCGACCAGGATGAAAGGGACCAAGGAAGCAATGACCTCCACTCAAAACCAAATGTTCAGCACCTTTCTATATTGGCAAAAGCTCCTGCAGTTCTATAACATAAACCAAGCACAAGTTCAAGGACTATATATCAAAGTATCAACAAATCAAGAAGAGGACCTGGAATTTGAGAGGATTGCGAAGATGGAGGATTCAAGAAGGAATTGAAATAAACTTAATCATGCTTTCAGCAACGACACCGGTTTTTTATAATGGAATTGAATGCAGATGAGAAGAGAAGTTCGTCCCGTCTTCAATTCATTTAATTAATTTTAATATAATATTTAATTATTATTATTATTATTATTATTATTTATGAAGCGAATTTGGATTCGACTTGGTAAATTGTAGGAGTTTTCGAACGGTGGGCCTGTATGGGCCCAGATCGTAAATGGGCCGGCCCATTTTGACTGACCGACACGTTGTGGGGCCAGGCCGGGCGTGGACGGATGGGGTCGGGGCGGCCGTGCGCTATGTTATGACCGTCTTGCATGGCTGCGTGCATGAAAGCTACGTCGATACATTAAAAGTTCAATTAGTTTACTTTCAACAAAAAACAAAACGGCTCAATCAGTTTATGGTATTAGTCGATGCACTTGATTCCCTAATTGCGTCTGGTAATAAAAATACTAAAAATATCATTTATTCATATCTTTGCAATATAAGGAAAAATGAATGCGAAGTCGAGACATATATAAGTTCCGTGTCTTGACTCTTGAGTTTTAGATCTATGGCTTGTAGTATCCGTGGTAATGGGCAACATTTATCCACTAATCTATCCATGCTCATGCTTGTTAATAGACTAATAGATATTTTTAAAGAGCTGCACAAGAAATGACACAGTTATGGATATAATTTTTCTCCATTTATATGATAATTAAGTTGGGTTTGTTTTATATCAGTCGTGGATGATATCGTTGGATTGTATATATACTAATGATAAAGTTTTATTTTTTTAGCAAGCTTTTAAATATAAGAGACATGTGAAACATGTTACAAGTCTTTGTGAGGGCTTACTAAGCCTAATAACGATATCAGAGCCAAGTAAATTTTGGTAGGGAGATTGTTGAGTTTGTTTTGCATCGGTCATAAATAATGTTAGTAGATTATATATAAGGTAATAGAGAAATCTTATTCTTTCAACTAATTTTTGGATTAAAAAAGACACTTAAATTGAAAGAGACTTGTGAAACATGTTGCAAGTCTTTTTTAGGGGCCTATTGGGCCTAACAAATTAAGCATGACAGTGGATATATATATGCCTACCATTATTTGTTTTTGTCCATTAATAATTAATAAAGAAGATAAATTTAAGAACGATTTATAAACAAAATTTATTGCACTTGTTACAAACCACCATCACTTTAATTTTGGATGACTTGCCTAAATTTGTAATTGATTATGTATAAATGAAATTAATAAAATTGATATAAATGTATGAAATCTCATTAATAATCTATGATATTATATTTATAAAAATATTTATTTCCTTCATTATTTGCTAATCTATCCGTTTAGTTGTTTGTTCGTAGCAGACGGACATAGGCATGGGTGAAAAATGTCCAAAGTGCATGTGGATGAATATTGACATGTAAAAATTAATGGATTTGGCATTAGACGCTCCTAAGTTGTGTTCATGCATGTCCATCTACTACCACCCTTACTTCATGTACCACCACACCATAAAAGTGACAACAATTGATGCTGGATCGATATAGGACTCACACTGCCATTTATCCATTCTAAATTCTTGCTTGTAAATCTCATAGTGTTCATCTACATGACTAGTACGCACGTACGCACTTCTCATCCAAACAGATGTGACCAATAAAGCTTATCATGAGGATGCATATGATCCGTGTCAACACCTGTCTTATTGAGCATGTGAAGAAAATATAAGGACATTAGTATAGGGAAAGATCATAATATGCACTATTTCCACTAGATGCTTATCTTGTTGGGATTCATGTAGGGATGACGGATGGGTTCGGATTATTCTGTATTTAATCCGAATCTAAAAATCCTATCCCGAATTTAAATATAACCCGATTGATTAAAATAATATTAATAATATAAATTTTAATAAAAAATAGAAAATTTATTAAAAATATTATTTTAAGTATTTTTAAAAAAAATATTTTTATAAAATATCAATTATTCAAATCAGATAAAGATCGGATCATCTTAAATCCATATCTGTTTCGAATATTTTTAAATATATTATATATCCAAAATGTTTGACTCGTATCCTATCTAAAATTGATTTAGATTGAATATAAATTGTCGAATTTATATTAGAATCATAAATATCAAATATCCAAACTCATCCCTAAAAGTTCATACCTCACCAAGTGGATTCTTGGGCTTCCACAAAAATGACACAATAGGGGCGTTTGTCCATAAATTTGCTAACCCCCCCCCCCCTACGAGTGAAAATTCGATTGAAGTTTGACTAAAAAATGAACTTGATTATGAGTTTGTGTTGTTCACTTGAAATCAAATGAACTTGATTGTCAATTTGTGCTTGCTTGACTAGACTACGATTGATATTTTTGCTGTAAAAAAATAAGTTTAGACATGCAAACATGCTCTACAAAAAAAATTGCTAATTTGAAAAACAACAATTACTTAAACAGTATTTTAGTAAAGTTTTAAGAGTAATGCTATATGAGTCACTTTTCTCCGCCTTGAATTTAATTAATTTATTTACATAGCCACCTAGATCATCCATACATGACAATTCTTTTTAGGCTAATCAAATTCAGTGCAGGAAAATGAGAAAAATTGGCAGTGTACAAAAAATTTCCTAATTTTTAATGCACCAATTATGTTATTAATTAAATGATATATTAATAAGAAATAAAATTTTAGTATACATTATAAAGAGATTTATGAGTATTGATTAGTATAAAAATTAAAACTAGCTCGAGCTCTTGTTATACTTATACTCGAACTGACTCAAATATAATAGGCTCAACTCAAAATCTAATACAAATAAGCCGGGCTCACCCGTTGAACCGCAAAAGTTAGGTCTTTTTTAACCGGCAGTTTTGGGCTTTGCGAGCTGAGCTATATACCACCACCCTCGCTAGGCCAGCCCATAACACCCAAATTCTTTGTTAGTATTTTCACCACCATTATTTACACTTGTAAGTAATTTTTTACAGCAAATAACCATTGCACGTTTATATATAGAAGCAGAATATTACCTGTCCATCAATCATCCATGATCCAAATTCTGCTTTATAATATTTTTTTTTAAGAGAAAATAACACAGAGCCCTATACTAAACAGTGAATCATAAGAACATATGAAAGATTACATACATGGAAAGAGGAATATAGACTTGTGAACCTCATAAGATTCTTCGTTTCTTTAATCCATCACCGCTCACCCAAAGTTTGGTACATTTTATTTTCTCAAATTAAAAGTGATTGAAGAGCAGATAAGCAGACAGCGATCTTAGATTCATGTCGACAGTCTCTTCTATTAAGGAAAAAGGACGACCAGTTTCAATTCCTTCTCGGAAACTGCAGTCCCGCATTTTATCCGGTGCTAGCTACTAGCCTATAAAAACCAGGATGTGTTTTTACAAAAAACAAGCCTGCACTACTATACTTTTTTATCATTGAAACTCGCTGTAATGTTTTTGAATCGATTGATAACATTATCCACCGTTGCATTATATTATATTCCAGAGTTAAGTACTTAGAGTTTTAGGACGTGGTAGAACGAATTAATAAGTTGACCCGAGTTTTGTTTGTTTAATTGGCTCAAAATCGACTTGCTAGTTTGCCTCGAGTCTAGTTCAAAATGTCTCCGGCTTATTCAAGTTCAACTTGAATTTGAGTCAATTTAATTTTATTTTGGCCGATGATGTTATCTAGTAATGAAATTAATAATCATATTTTAATTTTTTATTGTATGTAATAAAAATAACTGTTTGAATTTCATCACTAGAAAAAAAATAAACAGCCAAAATAAAATTGAATTGATTCTTTGACTCTCGCCACACACGTACAAAAATAAGACCATATGTAACCACTAGCAAACCATACTTTTTTATTATGCATGAGCTAATTTTTTTAATGTTTGAACTAGAGAGTCATAAAAATCAATTTGTTAATCCTTTAATTATTACCACATTGACTTTGATAATGTTTTACCAGCCATCTTTTTAATTTTAATTGATAAAATTTGTCACTTTAATGATTTAATCATGGTTGGTCAATGACTTAATATGCTACCCTTCTTATGATTGAAGGATAGAAGACAAAAGGTAGAGCTTTTCGTCAATTTACTTCATTGTTTTCTTTCTTCCCCCTTGAGAATTGGCCGATTTTACTCGGAATTTACCGATTTGAGCTGATTATAACTGATTCAAGTCGATTCCAAAATCGGTTGATTTGAGCCGATTCCGGATGGCGGCGGGGAGGCCACGTGAGCGGTGACTAGGGGTGCTAAACGAGTGAGCGAGCCAAGCTCGACTTATATTCGAGTTCGGCTCGAATAATTCGAAGTTCATTCGAATTCGACTCGAGATCGAAAGAGTTTTGAACATACATGTTCGAGCTCAAATCGAATATTTTTTACGTATTTGAACTCGATTTGACTCGAATAAACTTAAACTGTTTGATTTTTTCGAGCTCGAACCCAGCTCGTTCATGAACTCGATACTGGCTCGGAACCCAGCTCATTTGTGAGCTCGAAAGCAGCTAGATTAAAAGTCAAACTCAATTAAAAACATGCAGTTGGCATGATTTGAACCCACAACCTTCTTCAAAAGTTAAGGACTTGAATACTTACCATCTCAACTATCTCACTTATTTGCATGTTTATTGTAGATAAATAAATAAAACTAGTTATAATTAAACTTATTAGTATATTATATATATAATATAAAAATTATATTATTATATTCATTTATCCAGTCGAGTTCGAGTCGAATTCGAGTTATAACCGAGTCGAGTCAAACATAGCCTTGCTCAAGCTCGGCTCGTAGGATTCGAGTTCGAGTTCGAGTTCGAGCATTTAAATATCGAGTTGCCGAACGCTAAATGCTTACGAGCTGGCTCGCTCAATTAAC
>JAVDBV010081562.1:0-13519 GCA_032619315.1 Piper longum | reverse complement strand
GGTTCGGGTTAGCCGACCTAACCGAGGCCCGTAACATGCCAGTTCGGTTCACGAGCGTGAACCGGATTTGGGGTGTTACAACAAGTCAGTAGGACTTTGCCTTTGCTTGATCTCTATTTGACTACATACACATCAATTTTAACCGAGTTTTAGCTGTAGGATGGCATGAGGATGTTTTATCGGATCCTCCGATATTGGGGCATTTAGTCGTGTTTTCTGCACATGTTTAAGAAAATTAGAAGGATGAAATGCCTTGTTGGTTTTTTAACTGAATCTCCAGAAATATATGATACAAGCATTTTCCCTAAACCTATTATATAAGTGCATGTATTTTTACAAATTTCACGAATAAGAGAGTGAGCAGTATAGAGATATATATGGACCACACTATTATTGTTTCAAACCCTGAGGTAGTGCGGTCTATGGGGGTACTGTATAATGAAACACATTTCTGGAATTTGTGTCACTACCGCAATTGATCCTTTTGCCACTCAAGTAGTGTGGCAGGTGAAATATTAAAGATGTGAGGTCGTAAGCATTGTATGGGAGCTGTCACTTGTTTAACTATGTTTGCTTACTACCCAATGTGAGGCAATTTTGAAGTTTCCTAAGTTTTCTTGGATAATGGAATACTCATTTACCAGTTTGTATTAATTATTTTTCAGACCAATAACACTCGTTATTGACGTTTTTCATATTATATATATGGGTCTTGAAATCTTGAGTTGACTTTCGTCGGAGGATAAATAAACGCTACACACACTTGCACTTAGCGCAATTATTTTTTTTCTTACTTTTATTTATATTTGATGTGTTTTAACAAATATTTAATAATGTCTTCCATTCTCATGACACAAAGCGGGTTGTTTTGATCTATTTTATCGATCGACTCTTACTAACGAACAACTTTAAACAAGATTCAACTCGATCATAACATTTTTTATTTGGTTCTTACGTGAACCAAGATCAGGGTGTTACACCTATTCTAAGATGTTTATAGTCTGTGTCTTTGACCAAAATTGAACTGTAGGTACAATTTTAGTACCAGATCACTTTGAACATGCTTGACTTTACTAAGATACCCTACTAGTTAATGATAAGTGCCCAGTCCCGCTTTAATTCTTATTTTATTTTAACTTACACCTTGTTAATGATATGGACCCGGTTCATATGTAACCTTGTCCAACTTGTGCACCATAGCTTTTCCCTTTTGCCCGTTTACATATTACCTTGCTTCCTTATTTAGACCAAACAAACCTTTGTGAAAAAATTCTTTAACAACTTATTTCTATTAAGAAAGTACTTCTCTCAATAATATAATCTTAATATTTCAAATGGACCATGGATTCAGTCTAGACAGTTTGTCAAAATAAATTTTTTATCAATGTATACTGTTTTGGATTTTATTGGTTTATCTATTGAATTATAAAATCATAACTCACTCTACAAAACTGCTATTAATATGGTTCTTATTTTGTTAGATTCCTTATAAAGTTTACTTTAATTCCTCCCAGGCACTTAAGTGCCACTAGGAAGTCTTCCTGGTAGACTGTTGTTTAGTGCACTAGCCAACTGTCCTTGTTGATTTTCCAAGTTCCTTATAGAAGCTTGAAGACTTTTCAATTGTTGTTGTTAAGTCCACATGAGCTGCATAAACATTAGCTTTAAATCTAGGTGGTGCTTGCAATTGAGCATGAGATTGAATTTGTGTCTTTTGCCCACTAGATTGATTTCCTCCCTATCCAAAATTAGGGTGTTTCCTCCAACCATGATTGTAAGTGTTTGGATAAGGGTTGTTCTGGCTCCTATTAAAATTACTAATATAATTGACTCACTCTACTTGAAAGGGGCATTGATCCCAAGAATGATTACTTCCACAAAGTTTACAAGTCATGACTTGTGCCATCTGAGCATTTGCTTAAGATTGAACTTCCAGACTTTGCATCTATTTATTTAATGTTGCACAATAGTGTAGATATTGCACTGAAAGCATCGATTTGAAGGACTCATGGTGTAGAGTTCCACACTGTTCTATCATACATCATCTGGTGATGGCTAGAAGCAACTTCTCCAGTAATTCATTACAATGAAATTTATATGTTTGAAATATAATATATTGTTTAGCATATTACTACCACTGTTATTAGTTTGGAGCCTTTGCATTGAAATTGTGTTTCCGATAGAATAGAGTTGTTACTGTTTAGATGTGTGATAATTTCTGTTCTTATTCACTTTTAATATAGACAATAGCTTAAATTTTACATTTCACTCAAAGATGAAGCAAAAACTCCTTGTGGCAACAATCTCACTCATCATTTTATTACTTATTTGCTATGTCTACTTGTGCAATGTATGACATTAGACAACAAGCTTTCAAAGGGGGACTACTATTCCACATAGCAACCCACAAAGTGGTTGGGGTAGGTAGATTTGTCACCCATGTGTCAGCCTAATCATGACCAAGATCACCATATCATCACATACATGTGTGCATAGGATTGTTTTTAAAGGTTTATGTGCAGATATTACTTTCCTTCATATCCTAAACTTTATGCACCTTCCTTGTAGTTTCCACATGGGTACCGACGCATCATTAAAGTTCAATCTCCACCAACTCGCACATGTGTCAAGATAAAACTTTTCTTTGCAAAAATAAGATAATTTGATAAAAATTATTTTTCAAAATGCTATTAATCCATATTTTATTTATATTCCAAGAAGTACTTATTTCTTAGCAGAACATGGTATGAAAATGGTACTATGGCCTTTAAAACATATGTAAACTAACACAAAATAATAACTATATACGAGATCATGCATTCAGCAACTGAACACCTGGAGCTTAGTGAGAAGATATGTAGAAATGGAGTTTGGTTACCCTTTGGTCAATGCGTTTGGCATCCGATGACAAAATTCTGAAGTTAAAATGGTCGATGCCTCAAAGTTCATTGGACTTTCAGTTGAGCATTTGATTGCCGAGAGTCATCTTCTGTGAAACTACGAAAACTGATAGTGAAGTTCGGAAGATTACATAGATTGGTTAAATTTGAGAGGATGGTTTGGTAAATGTTTGGTCGTGAGATTGACGGCCGAAGTTGATGTGGATAGTATTAAATAATCGTTCGGTTAGCATTCATTTGATCGTTCGGCAACTGATCATTCTAGAAAAATTTACAAAACTGGCCGTTGAAAAATGTAAAAATATGTGATTCAAACCCCAACAACTACTATTCTTGAAGCAGCTATAGAAGCCATTAAATAGGGGCTTAGTGAGTGTGTTTACACACCTCCTACTATCCTTTGTGGCCGCTTGCTTACACTAGACTCTCTTTCGATCCAAATTATAAGGACAAGCTTGTACTAGGAAAGGTTTACCTATTAGCTTAAATTCTTGGTGCTTTTGATTGTAGAAAGGAAAGTGCTTTTGAGCAATCTTGTAAACTCCTGGAAGGGAGAGTGTGAGGTAAGCATGTTGCTAGATGAGTTGCTTGGAGAAGAAGGTTGTAAAGCTTCAAGGGTGTTTGAAGCTTTGGTGAGCTAGGTTCTTGGCAATTGGTACTTGTGAAGAAAGGGTTGTTGTAGGCACCATGGGTGTTTGGAGTGCAAGCTTCCTTGACACTTGGCAGGTGTGTGTGAAGAAGTTCTAGCTTAATTGCTGGAAAGGATACAAGTTAGTTTGCCTGCTGAAGCTACCAACACCTACCCAACCAAAGGACTTGGTGAAATAGAAGAGAGGACGTACTAGTTGGGAGCCTCTTAAAAAAGTTTTTTGCATCCTCTCCCTTCTCTTTCTCTTTGTGTGGTCGTGCTAATGGTTTACACTAGTTGTTCTACACATTCACTTAACTCATTTCTATTTGGCTTGATCACTATTGAGAGTTAAGTTGATTTTAGTTGTGGGTCCATACTCTACTTCTATGGTTTGATATGTTCACCAACACAAGTGACAATTTGGATTAGAAAGTTTTATGCTGACACACACATTATTATTTGAGCTCCTTTTGACTACTTGCCTAGCCTATTAATTATTGTACCTAGTTGCTTATTGATTACTTATTCTTAAAATTGTTTCCACATAATTGTCCAATTTGTGACCTTTATAAGGCCTTAAAGCTTGTGGGAATCTAAATATTTTGGATAAGTCTTTGTACCCTGTATAAGTTAGCCCTTACCTACCTACAATAGGTCACCTTCAATTGGTATCAATGCTTCAGTTAGGAGAAGAAATACATCTCACCTTCAAGCTTTACAAGAGGCCTTTGAAGAATCAACGAAGATGACTAAGACGAACATGGAGCTAAAAAAAAACTATAAGGATGGTGACTTTGGAGAAAGAGGCAATAGAGTAAAGAGTGGTATATATGGAGAGTGAAGTGGTCTCTCTCTCTCTCTCTCTCAGCCAAGAGGAAAGGATAAACTTAAAGGAGTAATTAGCAATGAAAAAAGTAGAAAACACTAAGCCTCACAAGGAAGGACTTAATCTAGAGTGTGGACTAATCTCTCAAAGTTCCTCATTTGGCCAGATCAACAAAGAGGAATCTCTCACTCAAAAAAATGTGTTATGTGCAACCATCTACTTCTACATCATTATATTTCAATGCTTGTGGGAAAATTAGACATCTTTATTTTGGGCAAGATAAAGGAAGCAATTGCCAATGAAGCATGTCTATGGTTGCCCAAGGAGAAGGAAAATGTAAAAATGAAGAAAACTTTATATGTACAAAATTTAGTATTTTCAAGAGGCTAAAGGGAATAGTCATCACCAAGATCAAGACTAAGGTGTGAAGATCTCATAGGCAACAAATATCAAGAAGCAAAGAAGAAAGGGTGTCAACTAGCAAAGCGGAGGTCCACACAAGATTAGACACCACTCTTCCAACATTCAAGAAATCTTCAAGCAATGATCATTAAAAAGGGAAAAGTCCTATGATAAAGTATTTCAAGGTGCAAAACGAGATCAAAATTATGGATGATAAATGAGAAGTACCAAAGGCTTCATGCTTCTTATACGTTGTTAAATATCTTTCAAAAAACTTTTGGTACTTATAAATTAAAATATGGTTTTAATCCATTCACCCCTTAGTGTTTAAAATTGGTATTTGAAAAGATTTTCGAAAGAAAGTTTAAGGGGAAAGTAAGACTAAAATCAATCATCAAGTTTATTTTAAATTGGTTGGTCAAAACCCTTGATTAGGTTTGTTTTATCAAAACTCAAACAAGTGTATCTTCACTTTTTTTTTAATTTATTTTAAATGAAGAGAAAATGCTTTCAAAAAGATGTTTTTGACTTTAGAATAGTTATTCCAACCACTCTAAACATCCACAAAATCAAGTTTAGATTTGGAAAAACTAAAATTTGTGCTATATCTAGAATTCCCCACATTCCGTTGGTGATTTGTTGAGAGTTTGGTTGACCAAACCTTCGGATATAAATTGGATTTTAATTTCACAAGGTGTTCAGTTGACGATCAGTTAGTTGTTTGGTGGCCGAACAAATTGGGAAAGTTGATTGATTTAAATCCCTAAACCTAACCGAAGACCTCTTGTCAAACCCAATTTTTGGGTTAGGGTTTTACCTGATTTTAGTTTGCCCTATTTGGGTTTATATCAAGTTGGTTCGAACGAGCCCGAACCAAACTAATTTTCAAATTATGAGTATGGGCTCAGATGGTCGTGTGAGTATGTTATAGTGGTTGATTATGCCAGACATGTAGATAATAAGATCACGAGTTATATGTGTATACTGAGGTACACAGATTTATTTGTATATACTAGCTAAGATTTATGCCGAGATTTAGGCCGTTTTAGCGTTTAGTATCCGCTTAGGATTTTATAGGTACATCATTTGCATGCACCATAGGAATTTTGGATCACTCGATTGTGCCTCTTTGGGCCCATCTTGATTTCGTTTAGGGTTTCGAAGCCCATTTAACCTTATTTCCTTCATTCCCGCTTATATAGTCAATTTCAGGACTCGAGTCAGTTTCGAGTTGGGACGGTCTCGATCCAAACTTTCTGTCTATATTTATAATGTATATACCCATAGGTAGTTCCCACTAGGTCACGAGTTGCCAGATGACCAAATCATGCCACGTAGCAAGATCTGAGCCGTCCACTCTCTTCACCCATTGATTTCCAGAGTTTCATGTTTTTGAAATTTTCCACATTCACTCCGTCACCACTTCGACTCGCCGCTGGTGAGCCTCCGCCTTCCCCCTGGTTGTTGGATTGGTACAACCGTGATCACCTCACGGCCGGCTATCCGTCCATACCCACGATCAGCACGTGTGTCATCGCAGTCGCCGTTGGCGACGACGTTTTCTCAGTTGATTCTCCGCCGCCGCTGCGACTGTTTCGGCCATTTTCTGGCGCCGACGAGCCACCACTGGCCGATCTGACCACCCACGAAGATTCCCCTCAGCTAGATCTACATTTGAGACAACCCACGATGACCACCACGGCCGTGATCGCTGCCGGCAACGTCGTCGCACCTGGCGGCAACACCCTTTTGGGCCCATTTTCGGCCAGCCATTGGCCGGACTCGTCCGATCGCCACCACCATGATGTTCCCCGTCCTCCCCTCTTTTGATCGAGACAGACAACAGCCCCCGTCATGCCGCTGTCACCGGTGACTGGCACCGCCGCCCCTTGTTCGCCCGTTTACCCGCGTGTATGTGACCGCATCCGCTAGTCCGCAACCGCATCCTCTTGGTCATGTCCACATTCGCCAACCATGTCCATGCTCATGTCCATAAGCCTACCCAACCCAGCCCATTTCCAGTTCACCCATACCGAGTTGGTTCAGCCCATTAGCTTCGGTCTGGTTCAACTTGATTCGGTCCGGTTCAACCTATTTTCGGTCGTTTCTCGACCGTTTTCAGTAATTCGAAAGCCCTTACATTAGTTTACATGTATATTCACATGATTTAACATGTTTGGATATTGTGAATATTTTTTGGTAATTAATTATTTTATTTATTTATTTATTTATTTGTTCATTATTATTAATTTCTTATTATTTATATATTTGTTAATTATGATACATGATTATGTGACTAATTACTTTTATTGATAATGTATTTATTAATAAGTATTATTTTGTTCATGTTTATATTTTATTTAATTATTTAATTGATTATTAATTATTTTTTTATTTGTGTTATTATTTACACGTAGTTAGTCGTATCTTTGTATATTTAATATTTATATTAATATTTCTCATAAACAATTAATATTAGTTATTTATGTATTTATTTATTTGTTATTTATTATTAATAATGATATATTTACTTATTAATATCAGTCTTATTTTTGTAAATTAAATTATATTTAATTATTTATTCATCTATTTATCTATTCGCATGTATTTTATTACGTATTTGTATATATTTTTATATATTCGTATATTGTATAATTATGATATTATTTTATGATTAAAGTATTATTTATGTTGTGTATTTATTACTACTTAATTATCTAAAACTGTATTTATTTCTTTATTAATTATTATATATTATTATTATATGTCGATTTACGTGATATATGTTTAGTTGTAAGTTTATTTAGTACCGTCTTAATTATTAAGATGTATTGATGATATGAGTACACCACAAGCATGCATCATGTAGAGACATTAGTATTTTACTTGGCATAGTTAGAAGTGGGTTCCGATGGAAGCTTCGGAGTTCGAGCTCGCCGTAGATGTGCATATACGCTTGGAGCTTGAACCACAGGTCCGTAGGACTCTCCTCCTCTGTTTGACTCCTTGGATGTAAGATTTAATCGTGTTTTAAACGTAGGACGTCATCGGCGGAGTTTTATCGGATCCCTTCGATGTCGGGCCATTTAGCCGCATGTTTACACTTGTTTAATAAAACTAGAAAGATGAGATCCCTTGTTGGTTTTCGAACTTTAGCTCTACAAAGTTATTATGCAAGCCTCATCCCTAAGCCTATTATACAAGTACGCGTAGTTTTACGGATTTCACGAATAAGAGAATGAGTGGTACAGAGACATGTATGGACCGTGCTAATACTCCTTCAAACCATGAGGTAGTGCGGATGTATGATGGTACTGCGGAATGCAGCACATTTCTGGAATATGTGGCACTAACTTAATTGTTCCTTTTGCCACTTGAGTACAGTGGTGGGTGATATGGAAAGTGTGAGGGCGTAAGCGCTGTATGTATGTATGATTATGATTATGAGCCGTGCATGCGAGCTGGCATTGATTAAGTATGTTTGCTTAGTGTCTGGTGTGAGGCAATTCTTGAATTTTTATAAGTTTTTGTGGGTAATGGAATACCCATTTGCCAGTTTCTATTAGTTATTTTTTGGACCAGTAACATTCGTTACTGATGGTTTTCATATAATATATGTAGGTCATGCCAATCTTGAGTCAACTTTTTTGGAAGGATAGATAAACGCTATACACACTTGAGCTCAACTTAATATTTAATTTCTTGCATTTATTTATATTTGATGTATTTTGATGTTTATTTGACAATGTCTTCTATTCTCATGACACCAAGAGGGTTATTCCGATCTATTTGATCAATCGAGTCGTACAGACCAACAACTTTAAACATGACTCGATTTGATCATAACATTTCTGGTTCTGTTCTTAAGTGAACCGAGATCGGGGTGTTACACCTCTCACTGAAGCCAAATGTCACTGCCATCTGATACTGCAATTACTTTGCTGCTACTACCATGGACCTGCCTAGGCTTGCGACCGACCTTGTCCCCTTTTGGAAACATTCTTAGACTCCTTTGGCAAGTACATTTATCGGTGCATAGCTGATGGGTTTTGGAGTGTTGCATGGAGAATCCCAGCCAATTCACCACCATCAGATCGGCACCAACGTCCGTCCAGCCTGGACCTTTGTCGTGAAGGGCTACTCAATGTTTTCCGACCTCTAAAAGTCTCCATTAATGTCTCACTGACTCATCACTTTCAAGCTCTGCCCTTGTTCACGATCAGTTGATGATCAGCCAATCGATCGTTTACCTAACTTTCAACTAGCAACAAAGGAAAATGGCATTCCATTTGTTAATTATGCCACTCTTAGTGCTTATGGCTGGAAGTTTTGGAGAAGGGCCATTTCATAAATTCAAGAGAGGAGTAAATCTTGGGCCCTTTGAGCCCCCAACCAAGCTTTGATACCAATGTTGGACCCTTGGGCCTCGAAAAGAAACTTGTAATAGGTATCATGGGCCTCTCTTAATCCAAAACTTAACTCATGAAATAAGGCTTTCCCATTAGACTATATACAACTCACCAACATCACTCACGGCCGATGTAGGACAAACCTAACAGTAAAGACACCTAGGGAGCCAAGTGTTGGACGCTTTTACAATCGAAAAGAGTTCAAGCTAGAGTACTTTAATGAGAGGATCATAGTCTATGAAAATCAAGTGGGTGTTGAAAACTTGGAGAGCCACATGGGGATTTTGAGGCTTGGTGCAATCCCAAAGTAGAGAAGTTGCTGTCATGTCCGCCCTAGTGAAGAAGTGTGCCCTCCCTCATCCTCAACCAGATATGAAGGTGCCAGATCAAAAAAGAGTGTGCCTACCTTATGGAAGACATCTCTCGACTCTCATCTTCCAATCCTTACTGGACATAGAGCGAAGGACCACCTTTACTCTTCCCTTTAAAACCGTGGACTACAATAGCATGTACAAAAAGTTTGGATTAAGGGATAAAAAGAAGAGGAAGACTAGTGATGCATCTACCTTGAGAGATGAGCCCCTCCTAACAAAATTATTGATGTGATGATTTTTGCAACAAGCTCAAGGTCCAAGATGGGGATGATGCACCGACGCAATAGATAAAGTGTAACGACCTAGCAAAAAATGCAATATCGTGGGCCTAACTGGCTCGGGTGTTACTCAAAAATATAACTAACCAGCCCTGTAACGACTCTTCCTAACCAGACAGGGTGTTACTTAAAATGGTAAATGATCAAATAAGTCTTTAATTTATAACTTATCAAAATAACTCATGTTTCATACACCAATATATAAAATAACCATTCCACCTTCTCGTACCGTTTCCCATAGCCACATTTATAACACAAGAGAATAAAAAGGAAGTCTACTTATTATCCGTGCACAAGACCTGAGTCGGTGAAAGAACTGCCCAACAGTCTTTTATTCTTCGGTCCAACACTGCTAACCTGTGGAGGCAATTCCGCGTTAGTGACTAAAACACTAAGCCGTATAATTAAATAAAACAAGTCAATATAAATCCCATCAATATTCCTCAGTTCAGTCTGGGATTATGGGCTGTCAGTTCCATTCTGACATGTCCGTTATTGGCTGTCAGGTCCATTCTGACATGCCCATTACTGGATGTCAGGTTCATTCTCACATGTGCGTTACAGGCTGTCAGATTCATTTTGACATGTCTGTTACTGTCAGGTTCATTCTGACATGTCCGTTACTAGCTGTCAAGTTCATTCTGACATGTCCGTTACTTGCTATCAGGTACATTATGACATATCCATTACTGGCTGTCAGGTCAATTCTAACATGTCCAAATGTCAGGTCCATTCTGACATTATTGGGCTGTAACACATTAGAACCAGTAACCCATTAGCATAATCATACATGATTTATAGAACCGCCATCTTCTTCTTCCTCACACTTTTCTCCAAATAGTCGTTGCCCACTTCGCTGCCGAAAACATTCTCCTCTAGCCACAGTTAATCGTCGCCACCTAGCTCCGCCATGCTGTCACCGTATCACCCCGACCAATCCCGGCCGCCTTCCAGCCGCTGTGACGCCGGTATCGCCCTGATTTCACTGATTCTGCCACACCTAGCGACGTGTTTGTGTCGTCGATTTCACCACCAGCGAGCTTCGTCGCCACGATTGGGTGGACGTCTCAGCACCTTCGACCCTTCAGAGACCTTTCTCGATAAGATTGCAACCCGATTGCCTGTAATGACCCGCCATTTTACACAATATTGTGGGCTTAGCTGGCCAGGTGTTACTATAAAATATAACTAACTGACCCGCCCTAACCAGACCAGGAGTTACTTAAATGCTACATAATTTCTATTAAAGCAAATAAGTCTAACTGGACAAGGCCTACTTTATAAAGCTTCAAACGGTGCCATTCCTATACTAGCTTGATAAGAGTTATTATAGGTGAATTCAGGCAAGTCTAAGTGTTTTTCCCAATCTCCTCCCCAGTCAAGGATGCAAGCTCTTAACAAATCCTTCAAAGTTTAAATGGTCCTCTCACTCTGACCATCAGTTTGGAAATGATATGGTGTACTTAGCTTGATATGGGTCCCCATAGAAATTTCGAAAGCTTCCCAAAAATGTGAAGTGAATAGGGGATCTCTATCAGAGACTATCTCCTTTAGAATCCCATGGAGCTTGACAATGTTATTGAAATACAATTCTACTAGGTATTCTGCCATCCTTATTGATTTTGTGGGGATGAAATGAGCTACCTTAGTTAGACAGTCCACAACCACCCATATAGAGTCATGCCTTTTCAGAGTCCTTGGGAATTTAGCAATAAAATCACATGTGGCACACTCCCATTTCCAGGTAGGTTTTTCTAAAGATTGTAATAATCCACCGGGTAGTTGATGTTGGCCTTTAATCAGTTGGCACGTCTGACACTTAGAAACAAAATCCACAACATCTCTCTCCATCCCTTTACAATCAAGAAAAACCTGGTGTGCAGACAACCGGTCCATTCTCAACAGTACATCAAACCCTTTTACCCCATACACGATAAAATTCAGCACATAGGGTTTGGTTTCCCTTGTATATATAAGGATAAGTTAGTTACTCCTAACATTGTGACTTCACCGTCCCCGTTGCAATGGTGACTGTATAAGTCTTGGATAATGAAGATGTTTGGAGTCCTAAACTCTTAATTAATCGGAATGAAAGGAATGAATGTGTACACCCCGAGTCAAATAAAACATCCACTATAACTCCTCGAATCATAATTTTACCTCGAACTGTGTGGCCATCCTCCTCAGCGTCCTTGATTTCGACCGCATAAAGTTTCACCTTCCCTTTGTCCACCGGTTTTGCAGGTGCCAGGTAGCGAATAGGAGATGGTGCTTTCCGCTTTTCTGCCTGCTCCTGTTGTGTTACTTCAGGGGCACTCCTTTTGCATGTATCCTGTCCTTCCACAGTTGTAGCAAAGACGGGGCTCGTTGCATGGCCCTGAATGCATTTTTCTACAATTTTTACATTGTCAATATAGAGACTCCTCAAACTTCCTTTTGAGGTTCCACTCGATGCTCCTTTGGTAGTTCTACTGCTGGTGTCCTGCAGACCAATTTTGGCTACTACCCTGGTTGGCATTCTTATGTTGCATAGTAACCTTCCCTTGTTTCTATGCATGGTCATGCTCGTACACCAACTCATGAGTAGTGGCTACATTGATCACTTCGGTTATGGTGCCCTTTGGCGCCGTAGCAACCCTACTCCTCAATTCTAGCTTTAATCCCCAGAAGAATTTGTCCACTAGTCTTGTCAATTGCCAAAATCCCAGGTGCAAATCGCTCCAACTGCAAGAAATTTTGGGTATATTCCGGGACCGAATCCTCCCTCTGAGCCAGTGTAAAGACCCAAAAAAATAATAATAATAAATAATAACGTTCGACGCGGTGGGATCGAACGTGGGAAAATTTTTTTTTTTAATTTAAATTATTTATCGTAAACCAGTTAAGTGTGAATTACCCGGGTAAGTGAAAAGTATTTTTAACAGGTTAATTATTGTTTAATCGGTCAAGAGGATCATACCATCTAACCTTTTAAACGAGTTAATTGAAACATGTCGATCACCCGGTTACCCGATTATGTGAAATACGGGCGAAGTATGTTTTCACATACCCTAGCCGTCATTTCATAACATTATATAAGGAGAAAGGGGAGAACCGTCATCTTCATATTTCTTCCTCACACATACGCCGGTTTCCTCCTTTTCTCATGTATTTTCCTCTCTTCTTTTTCTAAGTTTTCATGCATACATATATCGGAATCGATAATAAACTTGTTGATCATGGAAACTAAAGTCTAAAATCAACAAGAAGGATAAGGGAATAAAATGGAAAAAAAATGTAGATGACGTCCATGGCTGCAAATTACTGCACCAACGCCCTTATGCATGGGGTGTTTCTCTTCTCTTGGTATTGGATTGTCGTGAGGGGAGAACAGGGTCGTCTTGGGTGGTCAGGAGAGGATCGTTTTGGGTGGCGTTGCTGGTCAGACTTGGAGCCGCCATGGAAGGTCTAGTTTGGGGTCGCCTTGGTGGTCCAAGAAAAGGATGCCATGGAAGCTGGTTCTGGCTGCTAGACCAGCTGGTTGGCGTGGTCACCATGGGCGGTGCTGCTGGCCAGGAAAGGGGAGCACTTTGGGCGGTGCTGCTGGCCAGAAAACAGAGACGTCTTGGCCAGGTTGGAGTTGCTTTTGGGTGGCCAGGTCAGGGTTGCCTTGGCTGCTGGTTGGCCGCCTTTGGGTGATGCAGGTTTGTCGCCTTGGCT
>JAVDBV010081543.1:0-15111 GCA_032619315.1 Piper longum | reverse complement strand
TTCGCCGGCCTCCCTAAGGCCATCGCCGCCCTCCCCGGCCCTCGCCCCGCCCTCCCCGCAGGTCTGCTACTCGACCCCCGCCGCCGTCCTCGGCGCTCGCCGCCCTCCCCTGGCCTCTGTCGCCGTCCCCCGCCATCCGCCTAGCCCACCACCGCCTCCCCCAGCCCTCGCCCCGCCCTCCCCGCAGGTCTGCTCCGCGACCCCCGCCGTCCGCCCAGCCCACCGCCGCCCTCCCCCCACCTTCCCCCGCAAACTCGTAATTAAAACTTGACTCGAGTCCGTCTCGAGTCAAAAATAATAACTAACGCGTAATAAATCTTAAAAAATATATAGAAAAATCAGGGAAAATCCTATAGAATAAAATAAAACACACAACATCCAAATGACATGCTTTATAACTAATAACCCATCCAAAATTACCCATAACGCGTCCTAACGCGATGAACGGCTAAAAACTATTTCTATGATTACAAAATAATGAATCTAAAATCACCCACTATATACTCTCATGCATTTTGATAACTCATTCTCTGCTCATTCATGTCATTATCATCACATCATCGCTACACATTACCCTCATACCTCATACATGTGACCGGCATCGACTGAGTACACTACCCCATGCCACTAGAAAGGTAATTTTTTATGACCAAAATTGTTTATTTTACATTAGGTAGTTTTTAACGGTTTCATAATATGTTTTTAAAGACTGTGAAAGTAACCATATTTGTAGAGGTGATTGCTGCTGAAGAAGCTAAGGCTGCTGGAGCTAACATTAATGGTGGGGATGGCCTTATTGATAAAATTAAGAATGGTAATTCATTCAAGTTATTTCTCATTATATAAACTCTTATATTTTCAACTAATTATGCGAGAGGAGAACATTTAAATACATTATAAATGTGTGTATCCTATATATGTCACTTTTTATTATTTAAGATATTAAATATCAATTTTGTGTATGAACTTAAGTAATTTTACCATATATTATATTTTAAAATTTTTATAAACTATAATATTAATCTTACAAATATTGAAGATATTATATTATTAATATAAAATATCGGACACTCGGTCAGTCATTCGGTCGGACAAAGAAATATCCATGTTTGGTTTGTTTTAATTCGGTCGAATTCGATCGGTCAAATTCGATCGGACATACTTCAAACGTCGGACAATCGATCAAATTCGGACGTCCACCCATCTCTACATGCTTGTCTCTTTTTTCTTGGGATGTAACATCATGTGGGGAGTGGTTGAAGAAGAATAAAGTACATGGGCCCGCTCCAGCTGCAAAGAAAAAGAGGGGAAAATGAGGTGTTTTGATGTGAGTTACATGTCGGTGTCTCCCACACGGACCACATCTTGGGTTCACCATTGCCATTATTCTTAGGTTTATGATAATTTTAGCACCATTTTTTATGCACTTCTTTCTTTATGCTAGGATTCTTCGCTGCAGCACAAGGGGGGGCCTCTTGTCTAAAATCTCGATTATTCTTTTGTGGACTTTTGATGCTCTCAAATCCTCTAGTCAAGTCAAGCTAACTTTATACTTTTAAGTACTTTTTTTTTATTTTTTAACTCTTAACTTCGATTTTATAAATCGGGGAGTAAATAACTAAGGAAATCCAAATATTGGGGAACTAATAATTTGAAAGCTTGCCCTTAGCTGAAATTGAATGTTAGATCAATTTTTAATCAATGGTAATACTTTTTTATAATGACTCGGCCTAAAGTACAAGTTAATAGGCTAAATTATTTCTTTATAAAAATAGTTAGCTAAAAATAAAGATTTATAGTTTATTTTCGTTTATAAATATAATCTTATCCCACCCACTTATAAACATTTTCATTTATAAATATAATCTTATCCCATCCACTTATAAATAAGATTTTATCTTAGTATATATTAGACTTGAGACTAAGTCAAGAGATCTCATAATATATCGACTTTAAGAAATTTTATTCTCGAAATTTCTATTCTTGACACCTTGCTATAACCATCTCACAACCTTCTTTAACCCGTAACCGACAACTTAGTTAACGTCTTTACTCTACCTCATTATATAATACGAAAGAAGAGGTCCTTATACCATTTGTAACGAGTTGACCTAAAGTATAAATTAATGGGTAAAATTATTTCTTTAAAAATAATTAATTAAAGCTAAAAATTTATAATCTAATATTATTTATAAATAAAATCTTATCTTAATAAATATTAAATATAGAACTAAATTGAATGATCTCACAATAAAAATTTTATTTAATAATCAACCTTAATTATATATATATGTGTCCCCAAATTTCGAGTTATTAGGCATGCCGAATAACCTACTCCTGACTTATAGGGTTTCAATTTTAGTTCAGCTCCTGACTCGAACTTAGTGTCATACCATGACAAATATCATATATTAGCTTATGTTTAAAAGCCGAGTAAAAAGATTGAAATGTAAAACTCAGTTCAACTTTCTAACAACCTATAAGAACACAAATAAATATCTTTCTGAATGATAAACCATTTGATTAAATCTTGCCACTAGGTATTTTCTTGTTTTTTTCTTCACACTTAGTTCTTGATTTCCTTTTCTCTAAAAAATTACTAAATTATTCAAACCACATATGAACACTAAAAATCAATGGGCTGCCAAAATTTGTAGAACCTTATGTTTTTCTTTTTTTTAAAAAAAATATATATAGTAAGGATATTTTAATTTCTTAGGATAAGAATGCACGTCCGCCTCCCTATCACTGTCTTGTCCGTCTGTTTTTCAGTTCCACTGATAACATCTTCTGTATGCCAAACTTGACAAAAATACAAATGCAAGAAACTGAGAAAGAGATGGCTTCCGCTTTGTAACATTTTTGTGGCTACAAGAAAAGCTGGGTTTTGGGTTCAACTACTCCACTCCAATATCATCGATAATTGCACTCAAATATATGCAAAACAATAAACAATAAATCCATATTTTTCGGCAATTATTTCATTCAAATAAAGTAAAAATTAATACTGTAATGAAAACCAGCAACAATTGACTGCTGGCCAATAAATTATGTTCAGCCCAAAATCAATCCAACTTTCCATGGGCTTTTGAAGACCTTATCAAAAGTAATTGTAATAAAAAATAATTTTAAAATTTTTATTAAATAGTGTATTTTTAAAAAATCTAAAAATAGGTCGTAACGATGTAAAAAATAAATAAAATTTTATCAACCTCTTACTTATACACTCTATTTAATTTCAAATTCGAAGTGTAGATCATATAAGATACTAAGTGTAGTTTACCTCAATTTCACCCTTTCTATACAACTGTTTACATAAAATATAAAAAAATAAATATAATTATATTGTAACGATGGATTTATATGATACTATAAAAAATTTGTCTACAAAAAAATTATTTATCATATAATTGAATTGAAATTGAACTATTTAAATTTTTATAATACATTTTATCTCAAGTTATACGGAAAAATCTATATATAAATAATGTTCAAACTTTTCCGTATTGGACTCAAACTTGACTTAACTTACATTTTTTTAGCTTGACTCAAATTCGTAATAAAAGAGTGGAGTTTGAGCAGAATTGAACTTCAGTTGTTAGATTAGTACCTCTATGTTTTCAGAATTCTCGATTAAGTCACCACCTTGGATAGTTCTTATATAAGCTTTAACGACCCGGTTAAACTGCACTCTTTATTCTTTACAGTCAAAATTGGTTGTAAAACCATATAGCTAATTCACTAGGTATGCCCAAATGTAATATAGTAAAATTTTGCCTATATATATACGTTTGAAGCTCAAACCAGTTTGATTTAATTAATTGGGACTTGGCTTCTTCCATTAGATTAATATTGTTGCCAGCTTCCCAATTGAGTTCTTCAAATTTTCCAGGACACCGCAGCGTCCAAATTACAACAACTATTTCCACAGTGATTAGGATCAGCTATGCATTTTTATGAATAGTGAGATTTTTTTTAAAAAAAAAAAACTCAGGGGATGTCAAAATACCTATTATCAGAGTAGAAGTTAATGTCAGTGTTAGGTATGATAACAGCTCGTTGCTGTAAAAAAGCAGCAGAAAGATCGCTTGATGTTGGTTGGGAAATATTAATGGAAGAAGATAGAAAACTGGCAAGTTATGATAGGAAAAATGAAAACTCTACGTACTAGAGATGCATGCATATACTACATGTACAGGCCCTTGTTGTAAACGAGACATGCGATTAAAAGAGGTAGGCTACACGCAATTCCCCACTGAAAATTTATGGGTCATCTCAGTCAAGAAAAAGTTTTGGCGGCGCCCCGCCGTCGATGATCGGAGTCATCGCCAACACCGGCTCTTAAGTCAATTATACATGTTCAATGGAGTGAAAGCATAGCAAGTAAAGTGCACCCATGGATCATACAATATACAATATGGTATTTGGGGGAGATAAAATCTAAAGAGACAAGTTTTGTATTTTGAAAAATTCTGAATTGATCCAGTATTCATTTTCATCGTCTACAACCTCAATTTTCTTATTTGATCCTAGAATTTGTAGTTACATTTTCTTCCCATTGATCTTTTTATTCACAAAATTATGGGACATAAGAAGGGAATTTAACTACAAATTGCTGATCCAAACTCGTCGCAGGAAGATGCTATCAAGGTGGCATCAAAGCCGTCTAAAGATCGAGCAATAACTTGCAAGGAAGAGAAAAGTTGATGAATAAAGATTTGATAAAATGGAGTCGATGTTTGAGCAGATCCAGTTTCAGCTTGAACAGATCTGTGGAGGCGGAGAAATTGCTGGAAATAAGATGGAGAAGCGTTCTCAGTTTGTGGTCGATCGAGGTAAACAGCCTCTTACCTCTCTTCCGATTGTTCAAGGTGTAGCCAAACCGGTACGTGCTTTATCAGATCACAACAGTTCTAAGTTTCTTAAAGGGAATTAAACTGGATTTACCAAAGTATAATGGGGAAACAAATCCGGTATTTTGGATGCATCAAGTGGAACAGGTTCTCTCGTTTCATGGTATTACTAGAGAGGATAGAGTTGTGGTTGCTACATTTCATTTGGAAGGGCATGCGCAGATCTGGTATTCAGTATTGTTTGAAGAAGGGGACTTACCTTGAAAAGAATTTAGAGAATGGGTGATTTGTAGGTTTGGTCCCTCTCCTGATGATGATCACCTCCCTGCATTAGTTAAATTGCAACAAAATGGTACAGTACGTGAATATCATAGTCAATTCGAAATAGCATCGAGTTAGACAAAAGGAGTGCCCCGAACACAATTAGCTTCATATTCTACTAATGGATTGAAAGAAGAGATTAAGGCAGAGGTTTAGATGACGCAACCTCAAGCCCTACACCAAGCAGTATGTAAGGCAAAGAGACATGAACTGAGGTTGGATACAGTGCATCCAGCTCGCACTTCTCGATTCGATAGAAGGAGAGTTGTTAATAATACCAACTTTGATTCTCCTTGGCGAACTGAATCAGCTATAAATCGAAGCACTTCTATAATCTCCAGCAGTGGATCATCTATATAATTTTCAAAAGGTAATGCAACAAAGGAGACTCCTCCAGTAAAGAAGTTAACCCCTATGGAAATGCAAGAGAGAAGAGCTAAAGGCTTGTGTTTTAATTGTGACGCCAAATTCGAGATAGGCCATAAATGTCTTTGCCTCTTCTTATCGGATGTATTAGAAGATGACGGTCAAGGGTTTTAGGAAATGCCAGGAGCAAAAGATGTTAGAGATAATGAACCTGAGATTTTTGAGAGAACTCAAAGCTAAAAATTCTCAATCAACGATGAGATCATTTGGGCAGATAAATGATAAGCAGGTTGCGGTAGTTGATGACACAGGTGGTTCACATAACTTCGTCAGTTCAGAAGTAGTGAAACCGTTGCATTTACCTTCAAATAACCAGCCCACATTAATGGTTTGAGTGGCAAGTGGTGTTAAAAAAATTAAAAAAAACGCGAAATTTTATTATTTTTTATGTCAAATTATTAAGTAAATATAACTAAATAGCAGAAGCTTAACTGAATCTATAAAAGTAATATGATTCTTGACTTTTTGAGGTTTTAATCTTTCAAATTCTGTACAGGTTCTTCAAAACCTAATTTTTGGATGATAAAATACCAAAAATAAAAACTTCATACGAATTCGGAGACCGTAACCATATTTATACTTATAACCGTAATTTTATCCTTATCTTTCATAATTTCAATTTAACCCATCATAAATTAGAGATTACGAAAATCGATATCTACACATATTTATATATACTTATTTTTAATTATTAATGACCTATTATAACTTTAATAGATTAATTTAATTTAGGCTCAAACCTTACTAATAAAAGCATATGATACAATTATATAAATATATATACGTCCAACATTCAACAATTTCCCACTTGAATTATATATACACAAATAATTATATATAACCTTATGATCTCCAAAATAACATACGCTATTATTCGAAAATAATAATCTCGTCTATCAATTAATGTTAATATAGGATCAAAGCGATTTTCGTTACATTTAACTATAGGGAGATTCATGTATAACATTTTGTTCTTGAGGCTGTTGAGTTTGCTCTTCATGTATAACTTTATTAGGGAGATTCTCGACATTGTCTTGTAATTCTAGTATTGTTTCTTGAACAACTTCAGGAATATGATCCTGATTATTATCAAAAACAATCACAGGAAGAGAAATATATTCTTCTTCAAAGACAAAGTCTCTAACCTCATTTGCACTTTCAGCCTGTTCTTCCTTCAACCTTTCTTCTTCTTGCACACAATAAAAAATGAGTTCATTAAGAGTCATTTGTCCCTTTGACAGTTGTAACTGACCTTGAATTGACTGAATTGTGCAGGAAGAGAAATTAAAACTAAATGCATGAGCAAATCTTAAGATAGCTCTAACCTTAGTGCTTTTAGTTTTGAAGCAATATTTGACATTTCTAAGATGTACTCCCTTATGCTTGTTTTGCCTTTAAACTTTACTGAAATCAAGTTCGACAAAAGTGTACTTGTTTCAGCCTTATCATTTTTTACAAAATATTTTTTAATTTCTTTAAGAAACTCAGCGGCTATAGTAACCTTATCACACACATCACCCCTGAAGGTTTCTAGAATTCTACGCTTCATGATCATAAGACTTATGTGATTTTAACGCTCCCACTTCTCAATGTCCCGTTTTTCCTAAACGAAACTTTTGTCCGTAAGAGAACCAGGTTGTTCAGTCCTTAATGCAATGTCAAGATCTATGCAGCCGAGAATAATCATTGCGTTTTCTTTCCAATCCTTAAAATTATCTTTACGCATTAGAACTGAATTGATGTTGGCAGAAATTATAAAAGTAGATTGATTAACTGAAAATAAAACAAAATAACATGCACATAATAAGATTAATAATTCAAATAATGGTTAATTCCATCAACAGACACCTAGCACAACATTAATATTTAGTCTTTGGACAGAAATATTACTTTGTAAGTGGTATTCTTTGTGCAGTAATCAAATATGGATAATAAATTTTGTCAAATAATATACATTCCTTTGGGCCGATTTATTATTCACATAGAAACTTGATAATTATCTCATATTTATTACCACAAATGAATATATAATTCTGTCAAATATTAACCTTCCTTTGGGCCGATTAATATTCACATGAATTATATACCCACAACCGTCTTAATATTTTAAAATAAATTAATTTCTACAAAAGAGGTTACTTTGGCAGCATATTCTAGTTATAAATAAATTCTAAAATATTAATTATAACTGAACCATAATTTGAATTTAATAATCCCAAAAATAAATAAAATAAAACTGAAAAGGTTATAAAAATATCTTTATTTGAAAATTTCTAAAATTATAACCTTTTGTAACTTTATTTTCCTCATTTGATATTTTACCAAAAGAAGACTTGATTTGGGGATAAATATTCCCATATACAAATTCTTTATATTTTCTTTACTACTGACAATGCAAAATTTAGGGTATTCCCAATAACTAGTACAAAATTTACGATATTCCCAATAAGTTGAAAACCATAAAAGATTGGATGTAAACTATGTCTAATTTTGGTGAATAAGAAAATACTAAAAATTTGAACCATAAAATTTTTTTTTTTCATTCAAACAAGTATTGTTTTGGGATCGAGTCTCTCCCAAAAAATTACCAAAGTGGATGATTGATTCATTCCAAAATTAAACATAAATAAAAATTAATCTTCAATGATTTAATGTGAAGTTGACTTTGATGTCGCTTGTTAAAAAATTAAAAAAACACAAAACTTTATTGTTCTTCATATCAAATCATCAAGTAAATATAATTCAGTAACGGAAGCGTACCTGAATCCATAAAAGTAATATGATTCTTAACTTTTTGTCGTTTTGATCTTTCGAATTTTACACAGGTTCTTCAAAACCAAATTTCTGGATGATGGGATACCAGAAAGAAAATTCCGTATGAATTCGGAGACTACTTATAACCGTAATTTTATCTTGATCTTTCATAATTTTAATTTAACCTATCATAAATTAGAGATTACGAAAACCGGTATATACACATATTTATTAATATTTATCTTTAATTATTAATGACTCGTTAACTTTAATTTTAATAGATCAATTTAATTTAGGCTCAAACCTTAATAATAAAAATGTATGATATAATTATATAAATATATCCAACGTCCAACCAGTGGCACTCATGGCACTCACGTGAATTCATCTGGATTGTGTAATCAACTACCTTTAAATATTCAAGGACATTCTTTTATGATTGATTTTTATATTGGAAGTGGTTTTGGGAACTAAGTGGCTTTGGAAATTGGGAACAATACAATGGAAGTTCGAAAAGTTGACAATGGAGTTCTCCGTGGATGGCAACAAGATGACATTTAATGGATTAAAAACCTCTAATACAACCCTCATTTTAGGCAAGTCATTGAACAAATCGATGAAAAAATGTCATTCCCAATTCATTTAACATTTTTTAGATTCTGAAATTCACCTGGATTCAATAAATCGACCTCTCAATAAAAACAGAAGCTCCAAACATTGTTGGATAACTAGTAACATTGTTTGAAGAACCAGTTGGCCTTCTGCCTTCTCGATTCTGTGATCACCAAATTCCTTGAAACACAGTTGACCAAAGCAAAACCTCGAAGCAAGTAGCTACAATGTTATGTTAGGGAACCATTCACCCAAGCTCGAACCCATTCTCAGCACCTCTCCTGTTAGTAAGAAAACTAGGTGGCTCTTGGTGTTTTTGCGGTTAATATTGTAACTTGAATCGATTACCATAAAGCACAAATTTCCCATAACTATTATCGAGGAGTTGTTAGATGAGTTGAGGGGTGCAAAATTTCTCTCCAAGTTGGACCTAAGAGCAGGCTACCACCAGATTAGAATGGAGGATATATATGTATATAAAACAGCTTTTCAAACACATCAGGGGCAATTCAGGTTTAGAATCATGCCTTTTAGACTCACCAATGCTCCAGCCACTTTTCAGGAACTCGTGAATTCGATCTTCACAGGACAGTTCGGGCAGTTCTTAGTTTTGTTCGATGACATCCTCATTCACAGAATGGATTGGCCAAAACACTTGGAGCATTTAGCCACAGTGTTTGATATCCTGAAAACTCAACAGTTATTTTTGAAACACAACAAGTGTATATTTGGACAACAATCAGTACAGTAGTTGGGTCATCGAATCACTCAAGATGGAATGGAGATGGATGATGACAAAATAGCAGCAAATGTGAACTGGACTGTACCTAAGACAAATAAAGCAGTTAGGGAATTTTTGGGTCTGACATGTTACTACCGCCGCTTCGTTAAATGCTATAGAAAAATAGCTGCCCCTTTGACAACTCTCTTAAAAAAGAATTCTTTCAATTGAGAAGAATTCGCTACTCAAGCCTTTGAGAAATTAAAATCGACAATGGTTTCAACACCTGTTTTGGCTTTGCCAGACTTTCTAAGAGTTTTGATGTGGAGAGCGACGCTTCAACATCTAGTCTAGGTGCTGTCTGGAAGATCAAAGAGTTAATCCGTGTGCGATAAGGAATTGCTTGCAATGGTCCTTAGTAATCCCTGATTGAATTGAGGCTGTATGTGCTACTATTGATGAAAGTAAAGAATTGCAAAACTTGATTCAACAATGCAGGGTTAGTTCTCTTTCGACTGAATGAAAAGTGGTGAATGGCATCTTGTATTATAAAGGGAAGATTTATTTGGATCCTCAGTGTTCTTTAATTCCTATAATAGTGGCCGAAATGCATTCATTATCACATGAAGGATTTGATCGAACTCTGTTTTGAATCAAACAGGTCTTTCGCCAGAAGAAAATGGCTGCAACTGTGAAAGTTTTCATTAAATCTTGTACTAGTCCGATTCACAAAGTCGAAACATTAGAATCCCGATGGCTGCTCTCCCCATTACCAATTCCAAACAAGGTATAGCAGGATATATCCTGGACTTCATCGATGGTCTACCAAAGAGAAGACAAATCTGAGATTTTGGTAGTGGTTGACAGGTTATCTAAATTCCCTCAATTCATTCCTTTGTGTCACCCTTATACAACATCTCAAGTAGCTCGAGTGTTCTTCACCAATATCTTTCAGCTGTATGGCATGCCTTGATCGATTGTATCTGACGGGGATACAGTTTTCCTCAGCAAGTTTGGGCAGGAGTTATTCCGACTGCAAGGGGTACACTTCGATATGAGCTCAGCCTATCATTTGCAGACGAATGGACAGACTGAGGTCATCAATCAAACAGTATAAATGTACTTAATGTGTTTTTGTAGCAATACTCCTAAAGCTTTGATAAAATGGCTACCCTGGGTTCAATTTTGCTACAATATAGCATGGCATAGCTCTCTCAAACTGACTCCATACCAAGCCTTGCATTGTTGCCGCCTACATTGTTGTCGTATGTTCCAGGTACAGCTCAACACGCGGAGGTGAATCAATTGCTGATTAACAGAGATGAACTGCTGAAAGAAATCCATCATCACTTGACAAAGGCACAGGATAGAATGAAACTCAACGCTGATAAGCATAGAAGGGAGGCCACATTTCATGCGGGTCATCTTGTCTATGTTAAACTTCAACCTTACTGCCAATTGAGCCAGTATTCATTTTCTTCGTCTTCAACCTCAATTCTCTTGTTTGATTTTCGAATTTGTAGTTATATTTTCTTCCCATTGATCTTTTTATTTACAAAATTATGAAACATGAGAAGGGAATTCAACTACAAACCTCTGATCCAAACTCTTCTCAAGAAGACGCTATCATTTATAATTGTGGGCAATTTAAATTTTGTTTAAATGACATAGTTTAGAATATGCCGTCCTCCATGCCATCACAGCTTTAAAAACTTATTTTATTCAAAAATGATTCCTAGGCAATAAATTTTATTCATTCCCTGATTTAAGTAATAAAAGTTATTAAACCATATTATTATTAACGTTTGAGTTTAACTATATTAATATTTTAAAATAATATAAATCATATTTTCATCCAATTGATATATGATTTAAGCTGTGCATGCATAGTTTAAATAATATTACATATAACGAGTTGACTCTTAATCCCAAGTTTTTAAACTATGTATGAAGATAGCCAAAGTCGACGAGGAAAACTTAGAAAAATGATTATTTGACATTTACTTTAGATGAAATAGGATGCAGAGCATATTAAAGTTTGTCAAGAATTAAAATATGCATTTATATTACATTAAATTATCATTTACAATACCTTCTCCACGTCTTGAATGAAATAGAGATTAATGCTGCAGGTAAATGAATAAGGTGGTCATTTATCATATCTGCATCTCCATTTAATTCATTCAATTTTCTACTTAATTTGATTGTCAAAAGCCCTCCACAACTCATATCCAATGACCAATAACACAGTTCAATCCATGGCTTGTGAATGCTAATAAACCTTTGATGTATGTTCACTCACACATCACATGTGACAACGTACATGAAATCAATATATCTCATTGAAATTACTTGTTTCCATCGCCCTAAGTTCATGCATGACTTATAAAGGACAAATATAAAAACGTGACGTCTTGAAGACAACATCTATACATAGCGTCGAGACAAGTTAGATTTCAAGTTTCAACTTCACATTAACACCACCAGTTGTCGCACATTAGTATTAGAATTCCCAAGTAGTACTCCTTGTTAATAACATACATATTAACATCTATAGAGAGAGAGAGAGAGAGAGAGAGAGAGAGAGAGAGAGAGAGAGAGAGATAACATTTACTCAGTAATAAGAACAAGATGCAATTGAATTTGCTGTGCACCCTTTTTCACGGAGATACACGGGAGTGTAGGAAAAGCTGCTAAGATGTTAATGAATGAGAGAGCATTGAAAGACGAAGATAAGAGGAACGTCTCTGACTCAAAACACTGCAACCGTTTCTTCTGGAGTTTTGAATGAGCCCTGCCCAGACTAGCACTAACCCAACATCGCTTTTAAGGCCCATATTGAAACAAACACCAATTTTATCCAATTCAGTCACTGCCAAAAACAACCTTCGGCAAAAAAACACAAGAAAAAAAATATAAAAAATAAGGATAAAAAATGCAGTACTCGGGTAGAAATTTTTTTCTTAATTTGTATAAATATCATTTTTGAACAGGATATTTTGCACTTCAAATAATCTGCATAGTTAACAGTTAATGGTAGAACGCCATCAAAAAGTAATTAGTACTTAAAAAGTAGCTTTAAATTTAAATTATTTCCATTTAACTCGGTTGATTATTTATAGTAGGGATATAAACAAGCTAAATTTGCTCACATGTATTTTACATTTGACTCGATTTGGCTTGAACTCATGCTTATTAATTTTATGTTCGAAAAATACTCAGCTCGAAATGGATAGTTATTAAATAATGAACACATCTTAATCTAAGGAGTGTTCAGTTCGGCTTGGCTCAAAATTCGAGTTCAATATATTTAAATTCGTAAAAATACTCGGTTTAATTCTACTCATCAATACTACTGAGGTCACATTAAACTTATATAGTATTGGAAAGATGGTTTTGATCCTATATAAGTTGTGCATAAGCCGAGTACAAGCCAAACACAATCATTTGCTCGACTTAAAAATATAGCTAGTCAAACACGAGCCAAATCTAAATATTATAAATTTTGAACGAGCTCAGCTCGACTCATAATACATTAAAACTCGTCAAACAGAGCTTAAACATGTTTGTCGAAAATTAAGCCGAATTAAAAAATATCCCTATTTGACTCAGTTTGACTCGGCTCGTTTATACCCTTAATTTGTAATAGTTCGGACCATGTATTGAGGATCACTGTACCTTTTTTTATCTTTATTATTGTTCTTATGTTTATTTGGTAATGATAATTCTTCGTGATTGAATTAATATTGTTAGTGATTTCGTTATTATTATTGGAAGTTACAAATAATTATTATTTTATGTAGTGAAAATAAACAAAGTCAAATCCCTAAAAGTATTAAAAACTTTCTGGATATTATTATTAGCTCGTTTGCGCTTGTTGGGCGAAAAAATTCAGTCTGGTTTGGACATATTTGAAAAGGCTTTTCTTCATAAGTGGGCCTCTCAGACAGTAGGACCCACATTGTCTGGGCCAGTTTTCTCTCTCTTTTTTTAAATACCTAAAAAATATATATACTTTTTGGTAGTTCTTTCTTGGTATAATACATCATAAAGCGTTGGAAAAGAAAAACATAATAAATTTACAAAAAGAAAAATAAATAAATAGAAGAATCCAATTGATCAAGAGCACCTCAGAGCATAGATTAGTAAATCAGTTATTAATTAAATGGGCCTCTGCATTAGCTTCATGCATTTGTTGACTGAAGTCTCTCAAAATTCAACCTTTTCACCAATTCTCACAACTGCTGTATGCTTCAGCTACTGAAGAAGAAATCCTAGAATGGAAGGATCATTTCTAAGTAATTAATTTCCATTAAAATCCCAGAGAGTATATGCATGTTCAAATTACACAAAATCCCATTATATAAAATTCATCAATAAGTGATAAAACCATGTTGAGCAATGGTTAAAAAAAAAGATTAAATGAGCTATGAAGGCTACTTAAGAGTGTTTGTATGACAACAATTTATGAGGATATATTGCACCATTTCCCCTGCAGCTGCTCAGTGATTCAGTACACAGAATTGCTGTTAATGTAATCTGATTTCCAATGAATAAAACAAACACAAAAGTCAAAGAAATTCAATGTTAATATTTAATAGTTTATCAGATATTTAAACCGACCATGACTTACAATGTAGTATCTTAAACTATATGTCCTAATTTTTAAACGATTATTTTTAAGTCATGTATGCTATATGGTAGTAAAAATTATTTGCTAAGCTTTTATCTACTTAAGTTAAGTCATCCATTAAAGGTTTACATAAAAAGTTCTTCATAATTCTGAATTTAATTTATAGTATATTACTGGGGAATTTAAATGTAAGTAATTAATTTTTATGTCTAGCCTTCAAATATAAATGGTTATTTCTAACGCCCAATAATAATTTTTTAGTGCTTGAGTCAAATGTTTTTAGTTGATCTGTAAAATAATTTACCTTACTAAAATAATCAGTGCTAACATTCGGTACGTTGGCAACAGTGTCGCCATTGTACAGAATTTGGTTAAAAAAAATCCGGTTTTTAATCTGAAATTTTTACAAAATCCGGTTCAAGCCTTTGTATCCCCTTACAGTGATTCAAAAGGTTTTTCATAGGAATTTTTTTTACCCCTTCCTTGAGAGACAACAATATTTAAATATTGAAAAACATTAAGCTATATAGCCCTTGAGAATGAAGTATGTATTTCTTGAAGAGTAACATTCTTTTGCCATTGAAGATACTCTAATTCTTTTGAATAATTTTGGGAATGTGTGATCATTTAATTCAATAATGTAATGCCTTATTCCAAAAGAGAGTAAAAATCTATGGTTGAAATCTCAAAAAACATTCTCAAATTTTCTTGTATTTTTTTAATTTTCATAAAAGTTTTTCGTTTTTTTTAAAAAAAATAATTGACGCTGCAATGGATACAAACGTGAGGGG